>JAMKPZ010000100.1:0-172331 GCA_024699675.1 Amphibolis antarctica
CACATCACCCAGCTCAGACAGCTGGACGCCATAGCTAGGACCCACGCCGGATGAAACGTTACACAAGGGAATGGTGGGCCGCCGGGTAAATCAGCCAGTAGCCGCCCGCCAAATGCAGGTGCCCAAAGGAAAGGCGCTAAGCACGTTCCGAAGAACGAACAGTGCCAACACGATATCCAACTCAAATAGTTGGACGCCGCTACACACGATCCAGCTAGAATGCCACATCGCACAGAGGTAAGACTGACCGAGGGGAGGAGGGAATAGCCGATTGCCCGGTACCATCCACCGACAACTGCCTTAACAACCCGGCTTATGCCGGCACCCGGCACTCCTACCGTGGTACTAGTGCCCCGCCCCCTCCATATCACTGCCTCGCACCTTACTCGCATATAGGCACAAGTTCTTGGGAACGTAGTCTATACGAAAAATTTCATTAAACATGATTGATATTATTTATTGTTTAGACTACAGACGCAAGACGACAAGTATACTAGGTCAGTCCGCGTCACTATCTCTCTGGTGCCTGAGCCTCTGACGCTCGAACTTCTGGAACTCCTGTGCGACCTCCCGAGCCTCCATTCGCTCCAGCAGGCCAACCAACCGGTCCTCGCGGTTCATCAGCCACACCAAGATGTCATCTCGGACGTTGAGCCGCTCTATCGCCGTGCACAAGTAGTCACTGAGCAGCGACTCCGTGGCAGATGGACCGGCAACCGCACCCAGCAAAGCAGCAATAGAAGCAGTGGGACGATGCCCGGTCGATGATCCACCAAACGACAAGCTGGTCCGCTTAGAAGCGAGACTCTCGTAATGGCCCAGATCGACTGACGTGATGGGTCAGGTCAGGAGCGGAACCTTCTGCTGGCTGCCAGTTGAGATGTGCAGGAAGCCGGCCAGCTCGATCATCGCCTCCCTGAACAGCAACTGGCTGGGAGGTCGCCGACCCAGGTACACCACACTCCGCATCTAGCACCGAACCACCGCCGCCCAGTTCACCTAAACCCAATATCTTGTCCCAATGTCCTCCCTTTGGTAGGATCGTGTTGTTGAGGATGAAGGAGATGAGATGAGCAACTGGGTTTAGGTCACAGGCCATGACGACCCGTTGGTCCGAGTCAGCTTCCATGGAAACTACCGCGTTGATGTCGCCGATACTCCAAGGGAGGCTCGGCAGGGAGGAGAAGATGTCCAGGCCAGTGAAGCGGCGGCCCAGCACCTCGAACAGGAGCACGTCAGAAAGTTCCGCTAACTCGGTTAGAAGGCCAAAAACGAGTTGCGACTCCACCTCCGAAAGGTTGGAGTACATCTCAGCCACCAAACCGGGGACGGTCTCCACGTGGCGGAAATCCCGGACGAAGGGGAGCAGGCCCTGCATGGCGAACAGCTACTCCACCTCCGATATCCGGTCAAAATTAGCCAGCCTGCCATACAAAACACTCCGCAGGGCCAGGCGACCGTCCACGGGAAGCACCAACTCCTGGTCAATGTCAGGAGGTGAGATGCCATCGGCTGCCGCCTCTTCGGAGCTGGTTGCCACGTGGTACCACGGGAGTGCCATGTGAACCGACTCCGCATTCGAGGCTGCATCGTCGGGGATCTCCAGTGGCACCACAGAAGACCCGAGGAGATGTCGTTGCCTGTCAACCAGCATCTTGCGACACGTCCGACACCGCGAGCTCTGGGGAGGGTCCTCCGTCGACACCTTGCGTTCTGCCTCACCCACCGGTGGACAAGAACCAGAGGCACCAGAATCTCCCAACCGCTCTAACAGCCACCACTGGGAAATGGCCTCAGCAAAAGAGTGATCACAGCCGCTATCCGTAAGCACGTAGAAAACCGACAGACGAGTGGACTTAGCCCGGTCAGGAGAGGAAAACTCTTACACCGAAAAATTCTTCAGGGTCGGTGGCAAAAGGTCGAGCCACTGTCATATGGCCCTGGTAGTCGGCCGCCGGACGTGGCCCGTGATGTTATTTGTGCGAGGCATCGGAACGTTGAAGAAAAGGAAGGACGAAGGAAAGGTAGAGAGGTGAAGCCAACGAAGGAGAAGAAGATATGAAAAATTTCAAACGGCTTCACCTTCGTATTTATAGACAAATTTCATCACCCGGATTCTGCTAAGCAAGGTAGTAGCGAGTTCAAAAACCAGTTGAACAAAAATCAAGAAAACTGAAACGATTCCTGACAATTGTGAAGGATACGACTACTACACGAAAATCGAGAAAGCTACACTAAAATTGAGAAAGTTGGACACAACCTAGTTGCCGGCACCCACAAGGTGGCTGCCGCACAACCAGCTGGCTAGGAGCAAAAATTGAGGGAAGTACAACATGACCATTCACTACGTCGACGATAGCTTTCGCAAAGCAAGCATGTGAAGTCCTTCACGTCACTACCCAGTTGTCGGCACCCACAAGGTGGCTGCCGTGCAACCAGCCATCTAGGAGCAAAAATCGAGGGAAGTACGACATGACCATTCACTGCGTCGACGACAGCTTTCGCAAAGCAAGCACGTGAAGTCTTTCACGTCACTACCCAGTTGCCGGCACCCACAAGGTGGTTGCCGCGCAACCAGCCGTCTAGGAGCAAAAATCAAGGGAAGTACAATGTGACCATTCACTGCGTCGACAACAACTTTCACAAAGCTAGCACGTGAAGTCTTTCACGTCACTACCCAGTTGTCGGCACCCATAAGGTGGCTGCCACCCAACCAGCCGGCTAGGAGCAAGAATCGAGGGAAGTATGACGTGACCATTCTCTGCACTGATGACAGCTTTCGCAAAGCAAGCACGTGAAGTCTTTCACGTCACTACCCGGTTGCCGGCACCCACAAGGTGGTTGCCACGCAACTAGCCGACTAGGAGCAAAAATGGAGGGAAGTACGATGTGACCATTCATTGCGCCGACGACAGCTTTCGCAAAGCAAGCACATGAAGTCTTTCATGTCACTACCCGGTTGCCAGCACCCACAAGGTGGCTTCCGCGCAACCAACCGGCTAGGAGCAAAAATTGAGGGAAGTACGACGTGACGATTCACTACGTCGACACCAACTTTTGGACGCAGCATGCAAGCACTTTCCACCTCATCGCCTGGCTGCCGGTACCCATAAGGTGGTTGCCGTACAACTAGCCGGTTGAGCCCAACACCCCTTGTGGCATCTCTCGGTTAAGTGACCGAGAGTGTAAGCCCAACTCTATTTTATAACCAGCGATGGATGATTCACAAAGTGTGAAACCTCGCATGGCTTACCATTCAAGCATGGAGGGTCATTCAACCCTAGGACGTCGATTTCCTTCCATCGAGGTCATACAACCTCGCCTAGGGAGGGGCATTCTGTTGACCCCATGCTTAAACAGGTTGATCGGGGGGCCAGCCGACCCACCGCCGGCATGCCGATACCAACTCTGGCCGCTGGCTCCCTGTTGGCCCATGCTTAAATAGGTTGATCGAGGGCCAACCAGCCTGCCGCCAGCATGTCGGTACCAACTCCAACAGCTGGCTCCCTGTTAGCCCATGCATAGACAGGTCGATCGGGTGGCCAACTGGCCCACCGCCGGCGTGCCAGTATCAACCCCGAAAATCGGCTCCCTATTGACCCATGTCTAGACAGGATGATCAAGCAGCCAGCCGGCCTGCCGCCAACATGCTAGTAACCAACCCCGACAGCCGGCTCCCCGGATCCCCCAGCTAAGTAGACATGCTCCCCTTAGGGGTGGCCGGGTAGAACCAACCGACCAAATATCGACACACCAGTAAAGGACCCCGGTGGCCGACCTCTAACTCTCCCACCAACATGCAAGTCCATTCATGTGCCTAGTCCAACCTTCGGGATAAACACGCGGCAGTCGAACTCCTAGCCGGTGCAAAGCTTCGGCTATCCGCTACAACTGTTTCTCCTGAATCACGAACTGAAAACTCCTAGTGGATCTTGATCCCAACCAGCCGACATCCGCTTATCACGAGACAGCTGCCGGTTAGTTACCTAAAAGGCAAGCCGAATCAATTAGAAATATATGACGAGATTTAATCACTTAAATCTCGCAATCAATCAATCACGCCAATCGCGTGATTGAACCAAGACATATGCCGGCTTCCATCTATGGATCCCCCCAAAGAAGGAAATCCCTTATAAAAGAAGGGGCCTTCCACCCCTTTCGAAAGACGCTGGTTTGGACATTGAAGATTCTGAAGGAGGAGAGCTACTTAGAGCCCCGACGCCCTCTCACCACACCAAAGCGAGGACTTCCAATCATCGCCGACGACTCCCTGTAGGTAAGCCCCTCCTTCCTCATCGTTTTACATATGATTTAGCTTCATTTTCTCGAGCCCTGACCACGCTGGACCATCCCCACGCAAGGGAAAGGTCAGAGGACATGCCTGGGTGTCATTCCTTCGAATACACGTTCGAAGGTATTGGCAGCCTCCCTCATGGCCGGGTGAATCCACCCGGCACGGTCGAATTCGGTTCGGTCGCAACCCCCCCCCAATCAAGTCCTTTTATGTGGAAACTCGCAGTTTTCCCACGTGTTTTACGCGTTTTATCCATTTTTTGCATATCTCTCTGGGAGGTGTAGGACTACCCTCCTGATGCCCCAGAAAGGTTTTTGGGATGACGCCACTGGCATGCAACTTGGCCGGTGTCGACCGTTCGATCATATGAACGTGTACGACCCGATGGTTCCCAATCTCTAGGGGGTGTAAGACTACCCTCCCGATCCCCCAGAAGGGTTTCTGGGAAGACGTCGCTGGCATGCACCTTTGCCGACGTCGGCCATTCGGGCATACGAGCATGTATGACCCGACGGTTTCCAATCTCCGGGAGGAGTAAGACTACCCTCCCGATGCCCCGGAAAGGCTTCCAAGATGAGGCCACCGGCATGCATCCTTGCCGGCACCGGCCATCCGAGTATATGAATATGTACACCCCGATGTTTCCCTTTTACTGGGAGGAGCAAAGCTGCCCTCCCGATGCCCCAGAAAGGCTTCCAGGATGAGGCTGCCAGCATGCGTCCTTGCTGGCCCTGGCCGAACTGGGTACACGAACTCTCATCCCCAATAGGAGAGGCGGCATGCTATGTGGCAACTGGTACCAGTACCCGGAAATATGGCGTTCCAGCCAGCCATCTCACCAGACCTTAGGTTCTTCAGCCGAACGATCCGTAAGGGTGACCGCCATGTCTTTCTCTCTCCCCTTTGTCACCAGATCCTATGTGAATCCTCGCATTGGTTGATCTTCACTTGTTTTACCAGAAGAAATAAGGCTATTCCTCCCGATCCCCTGTAAATTCTTCCAGGATGAGGCCATGTTTGGCTAGGCTGACTATCGTAGTTTTTCGTTTTAGAGCCGGAGAGAGGCCAGGATTGCCTGAGCTATCTAGGGGTGCCTAACACCTTCCCCAATAGTACCTTGAGCCCCGTATCTAGTTCTCTCATGTTTCATATATCGTTACAAAATTTCACGTCATTCATGCGGTTTTATCATTTTGATGGTAGAAGGACACTTCCCCATCTGGTTTTCCTTGTTTTCTACCCAAAAATAAGGTGGCGACTCCATTCAATGAGCCACCGACCCCATGTGGTGATGTGCTCGCACAATCACCTTTCAATTCTTTGTACCTCGATCCATCCGCTGGCTCCGTCGTTGGAAACCCATGGGCTTCCGGGTGATAGCCGGATGAAAGAGAGGGTACAAACTCACAGCAGTACTGTGAGTATCATAGATCTCCTGGCCATGCAACTGACCACTGCCGGATGCTAAGACAGGCTATCCAGCATCTCATCAACTCGGGAACCATCGAGCTTCAACAGCCTCCCATATCTCCTAAGCCGAGCCAGCAGACTTTCCCGAATCATACGAGAAACTTCTAGGTAAACATTGTCTTCCTAGGTGCCTGAAGATGGCATCCGCTTGAGGGGTTCCAGCATATGCAACCGGTTTCCGCATATCCAACCAGGCGTGGACAAGGGACAAAGAGATCCCTCCCTTCGACACAACTACTGGAAGCCGGAACCCCGTGGCTGAACCGGGTCAACCTCATCCGTCTGGCCGACCACCCGCCAATGCTCGATGAGCTCCAACCGTACTACCAACAACTCGAGTCCTCCATCCTCACAGTCCACAACCATCGAAGGAGGAGGAAGTCTTCACGACTTGCACCGTACCAGGCGCCGGGACAACCATCCCGGCCCAGCCCAAGGTGATTCTCTACTCACCAGCCACCCTAATCAAAATGACCATCCCAGCGGTGCCCTCAATCCCCAAGGTCTCAACGGCCAATCTCACTTCCCTGGCCAGCACTCCAGCCAGCATAGTCACTCCAACAGCTGCAACACTAGCACCACTCCAAGCACGTCTAGCAAAGCAGCAGTTCATGCCCTTGACCACGCCATCTGCTCCAGCTGCATCCACTTTCAAATAGCATAAGGGCAACAAGGTAGTCGTCTCTCCAGCTCCCATCCCATTCCCACAATAGCCGTCCACATGTACAGCTATAACCAGGTTTGACCAGGTATATCAACCAAAGTTGCACCATGGAGGGATCTCCATCCTGGGAGTGCCAGGCCAGACATCGACTGGCAGTCGTCCGCCTGCTCCACCAGCTGTCACCTCATCAGCATCGACTGCCCAGTCACTACCACCCCTGGACTTATCAATCCAGCTACAAGGGATAGAGACGGATATCTCACTATGGGATCTACTCTGGACCTCCACCGAGCACTGGGAAACCCTTCTCAAAGCACTGCAGGTGGCAAAGGTGAACCAAGGCCTCACCCCCGAGGCCATAGAAGGGATGGTGGCCACAATAATAGTCCCGTCCTTCGTCTACTTCTCAGACTTGGACCTCACGCCAGCCAGGACCGATCATAACCTGTCCTTGTACATCTGGGTACAATACAAGGACCTTTGCATTCCCATGGTCATGATCGACGATGGATCCGGGCTAAACCTGTGCCCACTACAGGTCCTACACAAGTTGGGGATTGAAGAACAAGAATTGCTCCCCACCGACCGGGTAATGAGAGGGTTCGATGACACTCTTCATGAAGCCAAAGGTGAGGTTGTCCTTCCCCTCGTCATCGGACCAGCAACCTTCGATGTTCCCATACACGTGGTGGACATTCCCTTGAGCTACAATCTCATCCTGGGCCACCCATTCCTCCACCAAAACTCCATCATACCATCCACTCTTCACAGGATGCTCAAGTTCCTGTGGAAAGGGGAGGTCATCATCATACTGGCAGAGAATTATTACCACCCAGGAAAGTTCGTGGCCACTATAGCATCTTTTGAGTTGCAACACCTAACGCTAGAGCTAGCTACCACCTCACCACCAGATCTCCAGAACCCAATCGCCTTCGACTATTTGTTTAGGTGCATGGAGCCTTGGGAGGACAAACCGCAGCCAAACCAAGAGCTAGAAGATGGTTTGCTGTGATTGTTCAGAGAATCTTTGGCATGCACTGAAGGTCCAACCCTTCACCAACCTCCCTCGCCATCGCCCATCCTACAGGGAGGAACTTTGGAAACGAATGCTGCGTCCAACTGGTTTGTGCAAGGAAAGGGGACAGCAAGGTGCACTCCTTCCCCCTCTCCTTCCACATAGTACTGCAACACCCACCTAATGACCAAGGTGGGGACACTCTAGGCTTGCAGGTCATCAACATCAAGAGGCAAGCCTGATGGCTTCTAGGCGACTCACACCGGAACCCGCTCCTTCAATGACGCGGCTTGGCATCCCACACACAAGTGCGCTGATAGCTGTGTCCTTAGCAGCCCCGGACTTGGCAACCCGACCAAGTCAGCTGAGACTTGGAAATCATACCAAGTATCTTGCTCGGCACCAAGAACAATAGCAGAGAATCCTCCAGTCACCAGTACAATCATCCAGAAATTGTCAACTCTCGACAAGGGTGCCACATCACAGAGTCAGGACAACCAGCCTGCTTAGTCTAGGCAACATCTTCCACAAGCAGAATACTGGCCAACATCACGGGGCAGAACTAGGGGCATTCTGCCCCTCCTCCGCCACGGTCACTCGAATGGGCGAACGTGACCAGTTCGCTGCATCCTTGTTCGAGACTCCACCAGGTTTCCCCTTCCTATCAACACAGTCACCGGTCCCTGCAACAGGGGTAGAACTAGGGGCATTCTACCCCTCCCCCTCCTCATGCGCTTAGTGGCCAGAGCAGCAGACGGAGCCCGACGGCATGACACCTCAAGCAGGCGAGTACGGAAAGTCCGTTGCCATGTCCTCTGGAGCATTCCCGGGGTTCACCACCATCTCGAACGCAGCCGGCACACCTACCCAGCACCCAGCCAGGAAACCACGGATGCCGCTCCCGCCAGGTTCCTCATCCAGCACTCCTTCCACTTGAGGGTCAGCAAGCCATAGAAGACCTTAACGATCCCCACCTGCAAGATCAAGAACTTGAAGAGGGCGGTCCATTGGTCCAACTGCCTAAGTCCACCGGTATAACGTCTACTGACGAAGTTGAACTTGTAAACCTTGGGGATGAACAACATTGAAAAGAAACGAAAATTAGCAAAGAGGTGAGCCCTACCGGCAACAACTCCTCGCACTCCTACGAGAATTCGTGGAAGTGTTTGCATGGGATTATGAAGACATGCCCGGTTTGGATGAACGGGTAGCAGTCGACCGACTACCCCTCAAACTGGAAGCCCACCCTGTGAAGCAAAAAGCTTGACGGATGAGATAGGAATGGGCCCAGAAGCTGAAGGAGGAAGTTCACAAGCAGTTGAACGTCTGGTTCCTCCAGCTGGTCTTCTACCCAGAATGGGTGGCAAACATGGTACCCGTCCCAAAGAAGGACGAGCGGGTACACATGTGTGTCGACTATCGAGACCTCAACATGGCTAGCCCCAAGGACGACTTCCCACTACCACACAGATGTCTTGGTAGATGATGCCACCAAGTACGGGGTGTATTCTTTCATGGACGAATTCTCTGGGTACAACCAAATGGACAGCTGAATGCCAAGTGGCCTTCGACCACACCAAGTGGCAACTGTCCCGGCCACCGGTTCTCTTGCCGCCTCAACCCAGGTGGCCGCTCTTCCTATACATGTCGATCACAGCTTCTTCCATGGGCGTAGTGCTAGGCCAGCATGATACTACCAGCAGAATCGAGCATGCCATATACTACCTTAGTAAGAAATTTACCGAGGTAGAGGAATGGTATGAGCTGATAGAAAAATACTGTCTCTCATTGGTTTGGACAATGAAAAAGTTGTGACACTACCTGGTGGTCTATCCAGTTTTGTTGCTCAGCTGCCTGGATCCCCTATGCTACCTCTTCGACCAGCCGGCATTGGTAGGCAGGTGCGTAAAATGGCAAATGCTCCTTATCGAGTTCGACATCTAGTACGTATCCCAGAAATCCATGAAGGCCCAAGCCATGGCCGACCAGCTGGCACACCAACCCTTGCCAGATTATCAGCCGTTGGAGGATTCGTTCCCAAATGAGCCCATTTTCACCATTGACGAGCCGGATCCAAACCAGCCAAATCTTGACCAGTCGGAAGCCTATACCTTGTACTTCGATGGAGCGGTCAACGCCAAAGGCCACGGGGTGGGGGTCATCCTAGTGGATCCCCAAGGACGGATGCTGCCCGTAGCCAATCGACTTCTCTTCACATGCTCGCACAACGAGGCAGAGTATGAGGCTTGCGTCATGGGACTACAACTCACACTAGAACTCTAGGTCACCCATCTACGTGTGTTCAGTGACGCCATGCTGGTAATCTCTCAAACCCTCAACAGGTGGAAAACCCAAGACCCCAAGCTCCAGCCATACCAGGAGCTCATACTACGATTAGCGAGAAACTTCTCGCGCCCTGCCAGCTGACCGAGAGGCCAGCTCCCCATAGCCGTACGTGACAAGCACGTCATGTACCCGACCGGGGCTCATCACGGCCACCGCCTTTAGACAGGCCAGCCACCGGTGTCTCAAACTGATTCCCTGCCAGCTGATCGAGAGGCCAGCTCCCCGCGGTCGTACGTGACAAGCACGTCACGTACTCAATCGAGGCTCATCACGGCCGCCGCCTTTAGACAGGTCGGCCACCAGTGTCTCAGACCGATGCCCTACTAGCTGACCGAGAGGCCATCTCCCTGCGGCTGTACGTGACAAGCACGTCACGTACCCAACCGGGGCTCATCACGGTCACCACCTTCAGACAGGCGGCCACTAGTGTCTCAGACCGACGCCCCACCAGCTGTCCGAGAGGCCAGCTCCCCACGGTCACCGCCTTCAAACAGGCCAGCAATCGGCGTCTCAGACTGATGCCCCACCAGCTAACCGAGAGGCCAGCTCCTCGTGGCCATACGTGACAAGCACGTCGCGTACCCAACCGGGGCTCATCACGGCTACTCCCATCAGATAGGCCGGTCACCGATGTCTCAGACTGACACCCCACCAGCTGACCGAGAGGCCAGCTCCCCATGGTCGTACGTGACAAGCACGTCACGTACCCAATCGGGGCTCATCACGACTGCCGCCTTCAGACAGGCCAGCCACCGGCGTCTCAGACCGACGCCCCACTAGCTAACCGAGAGGCCAGCTCCCCATGGCTGCTACCTTTAGACAAGCCGCCCACCGGCGTCTCAAACTGATGCCCTGCCAGCTTACCAAGAGGCTAGCTAACTGTGGCTATACGTGACAAGCACGACACGTACCCAACTGGGGCTTATCATGGCCACCGCCTTCAGACAGGCCAGCCACGAGTGTCTCAGACTGACGCCCTGCCAGCTGACCAAGAGGCCAGCTCCCCGTGGCTATACATGACAAGCAGGTCATGTACCGAACCAGGGCTTATCACGGCTGTCGCCTTCAGACAGGTTGGCCACTGGTGTCTCAGACCGACGCCCTACCAGTTGACTGAGAGGCCTACTCCCCATTGCTGTACGTGACAAGCACGTCACGTACCCGACCGGGGGTCATCCCAGCTACCGCCTTCAAACAAGCTGGCCATCGACGTCTTTGTTCGACTCTCCACCGATTGACCAAGAGGCTAGCTCTGAAGAGGTATGCTCCTTTCCTCGGTGAATCCCTTCGCATGACTCACATGTCACACTATGCACGCACGATAGGTAGGTCCCTCCTTTCGATCATCCAGCCACGTCGGTGTTGGGAAGGAAGAGGGTCGACAAGGCTAGCCAAACTGTCACCCCAAAAATTGGCATGGTTTCTAGGTCTCCATCCACCGGAAAGTACTCGTGCCCCCTCCATCTCACCACCACAAAACATCCAGGTCACCGTTTGCCAGAAGAAACACCAGGAAGCTGGCAAATGACCTGGCCCTCATCCACAGCCTGTTGCCCCAATACTTACCCACTCCATTTTCCAACCGGCCTTCCACCGACTGCCGCATCCGACGTACCCGGTAGCCACATCCACGATCGATGGTGAGAACAATTCGCAACAGCAGGCAACATATCCGGCTCAAGAACTGCTATCCAGACCTTCGAGAGGAACTACTGGCCCCAAGAGTGATACCAACTACATCCGAGTTACCACACTACAAACCCGAGCATCCAAACTTTTAATTCCGACGGTGTCAAGACTAAGCAGAGTGAGTAATCCAGGTTTGTCCTTACCTCCATAATTCATGTTGATTTTGAGCGGTTTCAAAATAATGGTGGGAGATCACTCCCCCCCCCCCCCGAATGAGTATCCAACCTCCCATTTTTACCTAGCCCGAGTGCCACCCGACGATGAGGGAGATCACGAACTTCGGCTCCCTCTAGGTAAGGTATTCCCCTTGGACCCAACCGCAACAATATCAGGTTATTTTTGCTTACCAACAGCACGTGGGGAGGGCTAGTAGTACTCTTGTATTCAGTTTTTTTATTTCGATCTTCTTCTTTTTTTTTAAAAAAAAAAGAGAAAGAATAGCAAAAAGTAGAAAAAAAAAGAGAAAAATGAAGAAGAAAAGTCAGTGGCTAGAATCCCTCTTCAAGCGGAAAATAAAAAAAAAGAGAAAAGAAAAAAAGAAAAAAAAAAGAGGAAAAGGAAAAGAGAACAAAAATTTACTTATTGCTGAGTCCTTAAAGCATATGGACTCCTATGTAAGGTAAGGGTAGATTTTAGGATTCCGCCGGCTGTTGGCAGTCCTATACCTGACTTGTCGCGATTGACCAAGTATTCCCTTCTTTCAGGGCTTGGCAACCCATCGAAGTCTGCCAATACAATCGGGTGCCGGAACCCATTTGCCGACACCCACTTCTCCCTTTTTCTCTTGTCCTAGGGCTTGACATTCCAGCTAAGTCGTCAAGACAAGGCTTGGCATCCCTCACAAAAGACCTGCTGGTAGCTGCGTCCTCAGCAGCATTGGGCTTGGCATCCCGCTGAAAGTCGCTTCCACCCCCGGGTTCCGTTGTCCAAGCCTCCAGAACCCGCACTATTCTATCCATTATCACTGCACCCCTAGAGCGAACTCGTGAGGAAGAATCAGCATAACTATGGGCAGAGGGATAGCTTTCGGATCTCTCCTCTCAGCCTGTCTTGATTGCCTTAGGGTCGCTTCCACTGGACAAAGGAACCACGTTTCCAAACACACTCGTGTGAATGTCCAGCGGTCACTTTTTGTTGTGAGGTGAGCCACCAATCATTCCCCTATAGGTTCAGATAGCACCATTGAGTCGGAACAGCCACCTTGCACAAACTCCCTCACAGATAGCCACTTGAAAGATCCCCTCACCTTTTCTGTGCGACTATTCCTAAAACATCGGTGAATAAGTTTGGCACCCACCATTTTATAGAACCAACGAGGTGGGACATGAGAGGAAGGGCTACGAGGGAATGTCTCAACACCTGCACACATCTTTTATACACGGATAAGGGGAAGAAACAACACTTCTTCCCCACCCTCAGAAACTAACATACGAATGAGTGTGCAGGTAAATAAGCTAGTTGAGTCAATCAGCTGACTGTCGCTTAAGAGACATGGTTACCCACGGACGGCTGGCACCTTGGCCACGTCCAACGTCAGGACAACAACCATTCCTCGCAAGAAAGGAGACCCACCCTTGCACATGGCCTGGCTCAGGCAACTAGACACCAGAACGAGGACCCGCGCCAAACGCACCATCACGAGGGGAAACAGCCAATTGCCAGGTAAACCAGCTGGCAGTCGCTCGCGGGACACGATGACCCAAATGGAACAAACACCCATAGAGCGAAGGGTTGCAACTGTGCGATACCCAACCGAGAGTACCGGAGGCCGCTACCTGCGATTCGGCTAAGACGCTGCCTCACACGGAGGTAAGACTGACCGATGGGGGAGGGAATAGCAAGTTGTCCGGTACCATCAATCGGTAATTGCCATAACGATCCAGTTTATGCCGGCGTTTGGCACTTCTGCCGTGGTACGTATGCCCTCTCTGTATCACTACCTCGTAGCTTACTCGCACACACACACAAGTTCTTGGGTACACAATCCATAGGAAATATTTCATTAAATATGATTGATATTATTTAGATAATTCCTTACATTACAGACGCGAGACAACAGGCTGTGGGTACACAAGGTCAGTCTGCGTCACTGTCCCTCCAGCACCCGAACCTCCAGCGCTCAAATCTCCCAGGCCTCCATCCGCTCCAGCAAGCCTACCATCCAGTCCTCGTGGTTCATCAACCACACATGGACATTGTCTCGGGTGCTCAAGCGGTCCATCGTTGTGTGCAAATAGTCACTCAGCAGGGACTCCGTGGTAGACGCACCGACAGCCGCACTCTGACCTGGAACTCCACCCGCGAACAGTGAAGCAGCAATAGAAGTAGTCGACCGATGCTCGGTCGACAACCTGGCAGACGTCCCAGCAGACGAGCTGGCCCCCTTAGAAGCAAGCCTCTCGTAATGGCCAAGATCGATCACCGTGTTGGGTCGGGTCAGGAGCGGGACCTTCTGCCGACCGTCGGTCGAAACATGTAGGAAGCCTGCCAACTCAACCATGGCCTCGCCAAACAGCAACTGGCTAGGAGGCCGTCGACTCGAGTAGACCATGCTCCACATCTAGTGTTGGACCGCCCGCCCAATTCACCTAGCAACCAATTACCACCACAAAAGTCGTGAGGTAAGTTGCCACACTAATCTCGTCACAATGTCACCCTTTCGGTAGGATCGTGTTGTTGAGGATAAAGGAGATGAGGTGGGCGACTGGGTTCAGGTCACGCGCCTTGACCACCTGCTAGTCCAAGCCGGCTTCCGCAGCAACTATCACGTTGATGTCACCGATGCTCCAAGGGAGGCTCGACAGAGGGGCGAAGACGTCCAGGCCGGTAAAGCAGAGGCCCAACACCTCGAACAGGAGCACATCAAAGAGTTCCGCTGGCCCAGCCTGGAGGCCGAGAACGAGTTGTGGCTCCACCTCAGACAGGTTGGAGTACATCTCGGCCACCAAGCCAATAACGGTCTCCATTCGGCGGAAATCCCAGACGAATGGGAGTAGGCCCTGCACGGTGAACAGCTGCTCCACCTCTAGCAGCCAGTCGAAATCAGATGGCCTACCGTATAAAACATTCCTCAGGGCCAGGCGATCGTCCATTGGGAGCACCAACTCCTGGTCAGTGTTAGGAGGTGAGATGCCTTCAGCTTCCACCTCATTGCAACCGGTTTCCATGCAATACCACGGGAGCGCCATGCAGACTGATTCTGCATCCAAGGTCGCATCGTTAGGCATTACCGGTGGCACATCAAGAGACTCCAGGAGGAGCCGTTGTCTCTCAACCAGCATCTTACGACGAATCCGGCACCACAAGCTTTGGAGAGGAGCTTCTGCTGACGCCACACCTTCCGCGTCATCCTCCGACGAACGAGAACCGGAGGCGTCGGAGTCCCCACGCTGCTTCGACAACCACCATCGAGAAATGGCCTCAGCAGAAGGGGAGTCACACCCGCCTTCCATGAGCAAGTAGAAAACTTGTCAATGAACAGCCTCTGCCTGGTTGAAACAAGCGAGCTCCTTCTCCGGTAGATCGTTCAGCGACGGGGGCAAAGCCTCAAGCCACTATCGCACAGACGTGGCAACTGACCACTGGACGTGGCCCATGATGTTCTTGGTCCAAAGCATTGGAACGTGTAACCAAAAGGGAAGAACGGTGAGGAAAAGGAAGGATGAAAGAAAAATGGGGAGAAGAAACCAGCGAAGGAGAAAACAAGAAGAAGAGATGAAAAATTCCAGACGACTTCACCTCCCTATTTATAGGAAAAAGAGACCACCCGAATGCCAATAACTTAGGCGGAGCCGATTCAAAAACTGGCTGAACGAAAACCAAAAAAAGAAAAAGCAGACGAATCACCTCACCTGCAACAATTCCTAACGACTGAAGAGTGACACGACTCTTCACTGCACCGACGACCAGCTTTTGGACGCAACACATGATGGCTTCCCAACTCAACACCCAACTATGCATGGAGGATCATTCAACCCTAGGATGTCGGTTTCCTTCCACTGAGGTCATAGTACCTCGCCTAGGGAGGGGCATTCTATTGACCCCCATGCTTAAGAGGGCCTATCAGGCGGTCAGCCGACCATCCACCAGCATGCTGGTATCTAAGCCCGGCAACCGGTATCTGACCCTGGCAGCCGGCTCCCCAGACTCCCCCAACAAAGTGGACATGCTCCACCCTTATGGGGTGGCCAAGTAAAACAAGCCGGCCGACTACCGGCACACCGGTAAAACACCGCGGTGGCTAACCTCTAACTCTCCCACCATGTGCAGGTACGTTCATCAACACACCTAGTCCAACCTCTGGGATAAACACATGGCTACCGGACCCCTAGCCGGTGCAAAGCCCTGGCTATCCACCACGGCCTATTCCCCCAAATCACCAGCTAAATTCTAGGTGGAACTCAATCCCAACCAACCGGCATCCAGCTAACTCACCCTGGTTGCCAGCTAGCCACCTAAAAAGGCAATTTGAATCGGTTGGAAAGATATGCTGAGATTTAATCACTTAAATCTCGCAATCAATCAATCACGCTGATCGCGTGATTGAATCATGATATACGCGGGGTTTCCATCCCGGGATCACCTGAAGAAGGAAGGGAATTCCCTATATAAAGGGGTCATCTGCCACTTTTATGGAGTACGGCTTTTTGGACGACTGGTTGGAGGTTCTGAAGGAGAAGAGCTGCTTGGAGCCCTGACGCCCTCTCACCACACCGGAGCAAGGACTTCCGACCGCCGCCGACGACTCCCTGTAGGTAAGTCCCCCTATCCTCTGCCATCGTTCATATGATTTAGCTTCATTTTTCTCGAGCCCCGACCATGCTGGACCTTCCCCATGCAAGGGAAAGGTCGGAGGACATGCTCGGGTGTCATTCCTTTGGAAACACTTCCGAAGGTACCGGCAGCACCCTACCGGCCGGGTGAATCCACTCAGTACGATCGAGATCAGTTTGGTCGTGACCCCTTTATTGGGTCCCTTTACATGGAAACTCACTTTTTCTTACGTGCTTTACGAACACATCGTCGAGCTTTCCCGTCCTTTTTCCTTTAAAACGACTAGCCATCATCAGACATACCATATTCGCATAAAGATGGTCGTCTCTCGGAAGGTGTCCGCCTCTCCCGTCTCTCGAGACTAGGTGTAGAAATCTCTACACCCAGAGGTTGAGGCAGAAACTAAGCGAACATCCGGTCCCAGACCCAAATACCCGGTAGGTCGAAGAGTAAACCCACCAAGCTTCTGGTTGTTCAGCCAGAAGTCTGTTACGGGGGCTACGACATCCATATTTAAGTTTTCATCTGTTTTACGCTTACCTTATCGGGAGGAGCAAAGCAGCCCACCTGATGCCCCAAAAAGGCTTCCGGGATGAGGCCGTCGGCGTGCATCGTTGCCAACACCGGTCGTCCAGGTGTATGAGTATGTACACCCTGACGGTTCCCTTTTACTAGGAGGAGCAAAGCTACCCTCCCGATGCCCCGGAAAGGCTTCCGGGATGAGGCCATCAATATGCATTGTTGCCGACGCCGGCTGTCCAGGTGTATGAGTATGTACACTCCGACGGTTCCCTTTTACCGGGAGGAGCAAAGCTACCCTCCCGATGCCCCAGAAAGGCTTCCAGGATGAGGTCATCAGCATGCATCGTAGCCGACACCGGCCGTCTGGGTGTATGAGTATGTACACCCGGACAATTCCCTTTTACCGAGAGGAGCAAAGCTACCCTCCCGATGCCTCAGAAAGGCTTCCAGGATGAGGCCGTCGGCATGCATCATTGCCGATGCCGGCCGTCCGAGTGTATGAGTATGTACACCCCAACAGTTCCCTTTTATCGGGAGGAGCAAAGCTGCCCTCTCGATGCCCCGGAGAGGCTTCCAGGATGAGGCCGCCGGCATGCATCCTTGTCGGCCCTGGCCAAATGGGGAACATGAACTCTTGTCCCCAATCAAGGAGGCAGAATGTGACACGGTAGCCAGTACCTTTAGCCGACAGTCCGACAGTCCAGCCGCCTACCTCACCCGACCTTCAGCTCTTCAGCCGAATGGTCCGTAATGGTGACTGCTGTGTCTTTCTCTCTCCCATTTAGCATCGGACCCTCACTTGCTTTCACTGAAAGGAATAATACTATTCCTCCAGATGCCCTGGAAAGTCTTCCAGGATGAGGCCTTGTGTGGCCAGACTCACTATCGTGATTTTCGATATTTAGAGCCGAAGAGAGGCCGAGATTGCCCTGGCTGTCTGGGGGTGCCTAACACCTTCCCCAACAGTACCTTGAGTCCTATATCTAGTTCTCTCCTATCTCGAATAGTGTTAAATGATTTCACGTTATTCTCACGTTTTTATTGTTTCGATGGTGGAAGGATACTTCCCCATCTGGTTTTCCTTGTTTTCTACCCAAAAATAAGGTGGCGACTCCGTTCAACGAGCCATCTGCCCCACGTGGCGATGCGCTCACACAATCACCTTTCAATTATCTATACCTTAGTCCATCCGTTGGCAGAGCCGGTGGAAATCCATGGGCTTCCAGGCGATAGCCGGATGAAAGAGAGGGTACAGATTCTTCAGCCGAACGGTCCTTAATGGTGACCGCTGTCTTTCTCTCTCCCATTTATCGTCGGACCCCATGTGAATCCTCGCATTGGTCGACCCTCACTTACTTTCACTGAAAGGAATAAGACTATTCCTCCCGATGCCTTGGAAAGTCTTCCAGGATGAGGCCATGTGTGGCCGGACTGACTGTCGTGGTTTTCCATTTCTTAGAGCCGAAGAGAGGTCGGGATTTCCCAGGCTGTCTAGGGGTGCCTAACACCTTCCCCAACAGTACCCTGAGTCCCGTATGTAGTTCTCTCCTGTCTCGTATAGTGTTACAAGATTTCACGTTATTCTCACGGTTTTATTGTTTCAATGGTGGAAGGATACGTCCCCATTCGGTTTTCCTTGTTTTCTACCCAAAAATAAGGTGGCGACTCCATTCAATGAGCCATCTGCCCCATGTGGCGATGCACTCACACAATCACCTTTCAATTCTCTGTACGTCGGTCCATCTATCGATGAATCCAGCAGAAACCCATGGGCTTCCGGGTAATAGCCGGATGAAAGAGAGGGTACAACTAGTCCCTTAGCAAAATATTAAATTTAGACTATAAAAACTATAAAAGCAATAAAGATTACTAAATAAAATTAACTAAAACTATGCTAGGCCACTTTCATAGGGAACACGACTACACTTAGCAAGTGTAGCAAGCCTTTAAACCCCTAGGTTACCCTAGTGGCAGAGTTGTGTCTCTGGAGGGTTTTCAGTGCATACACCCACAAAGTCCAAAGAAATAAAGAGAGAGAGAGAGAGAGAGAGAGAAGAGAAATAGAACCAACCAAAGGATCATTTGAGTCACTTGTTGCTATAAAACTTTTAGGGGAATGAGGTAGCTCAGTCTTACAACACTCCCTCTCCTTGCCCTTAAATTGAATAGACTCATCTTAAAATGTGAATAAGAAGTCACCTATTCATGAGAACCATCTGTCTTGTACAAGCAAGAGGAATTCACACCTTCACCACTCTCAATTAGAAATTAATTTATTAAAGCAGGCACACATCTCACCAACAAAAGAGGGTAATTTAAGATATTCCCTTCCTTTCTAGGATATTGGAAAATGCTTTGGCTGGTAAACAAGGGATAAGGCAATAATACACCATCACTCAAAATGTCAATTTGTTGATATAATATCATTCTACTTCATTCTCACATCCCAAGTGACTTCGAATATTTCCCTTTTCTACCCATATTGACATTGATCGCTTATTTCTGTTTTTCTTTTCTTTTCTTTTTTTCAATATATATATATATATATATATATATATATATATATTTATAGTAACTTCCTTTTCCTTTCTTTTTTCTTTTTTTCTCATTTTTCAAAATAACACAAAGTAAATGATATAACTAGCATTGCACTCTTAGAACTAATAAATGACCCTTAATCAATTAATTTCACCACCTTATATCTCCATAGCCTAATTCCCAAATGAACTCCATAGTGTATTAAAGCTCATACCTTTGCTACCTTCCTTCACATAACCTCTAACTCAAAAAAGTTTGGGAGATACCTTAAGATAATGCTCACCAAAATGGAAAAATTTTCATATCATGATCATTTTTATGGTGGTACTCAACATAGGTTTATCTCTCCACTCAAACAAGGTAATGAGAAAGGAAAATAATTCACTTTAGAAAACTAGGTTAACAAGGCATTAATTCAAATGAAACAGGAAGACTCAATCCATTGCACAAGTTAATTTGAAATCCATCTCATCTAAGGGCAATAGGATACTTGGAATTGGCTTTGGAAATCCTCCTCTCAATATAATAGGATCTTCCCATTAATTCTAATAGCAACACTTGAAACTTACATTTCTCAAGGTTTGCTCTTGAGAAAAACATAAAAGATATTAAAGACATGAAAATCAAAGAAAATCACAAATATCGGAAAAGAAATTTTTTTTTTTTGAAAATTTTGAACATTTGTAACATACTTAAACTACTTAAATTTACTTAAACATAAACATTCCCCCCCATACTTAAACTTTGCATTGTCCTCAATGTAAATGGAAAAGTTCAATATAGATAGGAAAATTCATGACAAATACGAAATATAATAAATATCCCCAACATCAAACATGAAAATGTGATGCACGCTAAAAATGCATTGAACTCAATAGGATGAAGCATGTGAAATGCATAAGTAATGCTGTAGAAAATAAATACAAGTGCTATGCATCAATAAAATATGATGATAAGGAGGTAAAAAAAATTTTCTTCATAGAAACAATATAAAAGAAATATGCTTGTGGAATTTTAATGGTCATAAGAAAACTAGGTGGTTTATAAACAAACACCACCAAATTGCAGCCTCATTGGCTTAAGCTGTGTGGTGTTGTTCATCCCCTCCATGAGCTATGTGCCCATCACGTAAATGGGGATTTTGAACAGATTAACTTGGAAGAGTACCTTTGTTTCGTAGGTCAAGTGAATTAGATATTTGGTTCAATTGTGTCTCAATTCTTTTTATAGCTTGATCATGTGCAACAATTTGAGAATTGGATGTTATTGCTATTTCTATTTTTGCATTAAGTTTGCTAATTGTTTCTCAAAATTTTGATCACAAACAGGTTAGTTGTGACTTAAATTTAAAGAACTATTGTTCATTGCATTATGTTCAATAAAAGGTTGTCCTACAGATTGAGGTGGTTGTTGGCCTCGATTTTTCCATGAAAAATTAGGATGGTTCCTCCACCTAGGATTATAAGTAGGATTGAAATTAGAGTTGTTACGTTGATTATAAAATAAAGCATTAACATCTTTAGAGTCATTTAAAATAGGATAGTCCTCTACAACATGACCTGTGGTAAAGCAACTTGTACATTTAAGCATGGTGGGCTCAATTTTTTGTTTAAGTTGTAGTTCATCAGTTTTATGTATTAAGCTAGCCATCTTAGCTTCTAAAGCAACATGTGCTTCAACAATATGGACTCCCCTAGGGTTACGAATTTGTTCCTAACTTACTTCAGTAGCACTCTCCTGTTGGGCAGTTCTTTTGGCTAGATCTTCTAAAAATTTCCAAGCATTATCTATTCCTTGGTTCAAAAATCCATTTTGACTCAAAGATTCTAAGAGTCTTTGTGTGATAATCAATTCCTTCATAAATAGTTTGGATTTGGGTTACTCTCTCTACTCCATGATGTGGGCATTGAGCTAGGAGGTCACGAAACCTTGCAAAATATTTTCAGAAAGGTTCTCCTGGTTTCTGTCTATAATTTAAAATTTAATTTTTTCTTTTAATTGTGACACACATTGGATAGTATTTTCCTAGAAATTCAAAACAATTGATTCCAAGTGATAATAGAATTCTGTTGTAAACTATATAACCATCTTTTTACACTATCTTTTAAAGAAAAAGGCATATATCGTAATTTAATTGCATCAATAGACATGTTTAGTACTTTCATCATATTGCAAACTTCATTAAATTCTTTTAAAAACCAATAAGCATCTTCTTTGTCAAATCCATGAAATTTTGGTAACTAGTTGATGTAATTAGAATTTAACTCAAATCTGTCATTAGCACATTCAAGAAGTGTTATGTAGGAAGGTTCATCCATTAAATTTGGGTAAAACATACTACTTATTGTTTGTTCTCTAGGTTGTTCTTGTTATAGGGCAGTCATAATTGTTCTTCTTGTAGGTGTTCAAACTAACCTATGAGATGAATCTCTAGACCAACTTGGCATACAACATTTAAATATAAAAGAAGATTTGCTTGTGTACCGTCATTAAATAGGCTTTAGCTGCCATTTCATGTTGTCATGCAACAGGTACATCTGTTTACAATAATACCACAATTATAGTAAATGATATAAAATTTTAGATTTAATAAAAACATGCAATAAAACAACAAAGCTGTTCATTTAGATTTGAACACAATACAATAGAGATGTTCCAAAAGAAATAACAAACATTGCAAGTGTTCAACAGGGGAGTTTTGAAACAACCCACAGCTAGGTTTGTGGGTAAACAAGTTTAACCTTGAACTAATACATGGGTAGACAAAAAATACTACACACAGTGTTGTAGAGTATTTACATAAGGAATTAATTCATGTAACTACACTGTAAAAGCAGGCAATGTTAATTGATGAATAAGTTCAGCATTGCAACCTCTATCAAACAATTGGATCTTGTAATAATAAAGACTATCCCATGCACAACAAGTAAGAGTGTTCTCCATTAGTTCCCCCAAATATAGCCAACTCGATTGAATCATAGAATGAAATTTCCAATGCACCCATAGGGTATGGGACAAGTAGGAGCTTTACTGATTCATCTTCAATATTGATGGCAATAATTGTAAGTTCATTAATATATTGAGGTGTACAACTTGTTATAAAGTAAATGATTCCATCAATAATCACATGATTCCTATTATTTGTTGGTCTTCCTCCAAAGTAAACTTCTCTGACGGGTTGCCATTGATGTTTGTCAAAATGGTAAACCAACAAATATTGCCAATCAATCCAAATATTAAATGAATTTATGCATGATCCTTCTATCAGTACCCCTAAATGTTAAAACTACACCTGAATCAAGTAAAACATGCTTTTCTCTATTAGGGTTTGGGAGTACCAATTCTACATTTGTAGCAGGATTCTTAATCCCAATATCAAATCTATTAGAATTGTATTCTCCATAATGCTTGAAAATAATTAATCCACCATTACATCCTAAAATATTGTGAACTCCTTCTAGGGATGTAAGTGGAATTCCTACCTCAGAATCAATTCCATGATACATATATTTTCCTAGAAGTGCATCATACCAGATCACTCCACTAACTGTATTTCTCATTTTGTAAGCTTGGTGTGAACAAAAGTAATGCTCTAAAATAAATGCTCGTACACTCTTGCTCACACAACTTAATTTGCACAACTCTCTCACTAGCAAATGACTTAAAACCTCGCACAAGACATCTATGGGAATCTTCATTGCTCACTAAAATTCATTTGGCACAAAATAGTACATTTAATTAAAAATAAAATCAACTTGATATATCTATTATTCATGAAATAAATGTGCAATATGCGAGTATTAATATGATTAAAATGACTACACAAAAATTTCCTAAAAATTCTGTCTACTGTAGCTTACCCTCGAAATACCTCATGGGTAAACCCGTAATCCATTAATTAATTTCGGATCTCATCATTCGATCGTCCGATTACCCGATTAGATTAACCTTATAAAAACCATTAATTCCCCTTTCATGCATTAACCCTCATTCCACGACCTACATTCATAGTACTCTCCTTCTCCCAAGACACACCATGGCTTCAACTTCCACTGCTCCTCCCCCTACTCCAGCAACAAATTTCGAGTGGATAAAGATGCTAAACTTCAAGAAGTTCAAGTTGAATGCAGAGATGTGGCACAAGGGTAGCCGCCAATATGATAAAACAAAGGAGAAGATATTGAAGGATTTGAAATATCAATTTCAACATTTTCGCAAAAAGGTGGAAAGAGAATTCACCCACCTCCCCATTGAAGTATCACATGCCATTAGTAACTATACTCAACAAACACGACAAGATGAGTGTGCTCTTAGGACCAACAAGGCCTTAGATCAAAAAATTGTATTGGTTAAGGCTGAACTATGGTTCATGAAGGTTGTTCATTCAATCATTAAGGATTTGAATCATACCACAGTGGTCTGAGATGAAGTGTTTGCATGCCTCCATGAAGATAGAGATGAAAGGGAGCAGTATGAATTTTTTATGTAGACATATCTCTCTTTGGGAGAGAGTTTTGAAGTTGCTGAAATTGCATCCCAATGTGCTATGTTTGAATGGCTAAGAAAGCTACATTTGCTGCTGAAATGGTTGAAGTTGAAGCCCTTCAAAAAGTAGCACAGGTAAAAATTAAGGAAGAACCATGGGACTCTGATTTTAGACAGTTTAGTGAAATGATGGCCGGCCCTTCAGAACCACAGGGGATTGAGTGAATAATTGAGGAAGATTAACCTCATGAGGGCAGTGAGGAAGAAGAAGAAGAAAAAGAAGAAGGAGAAGAAGAAGAAGAAGAAAAAGAATAAGGAGAAGAAGGAGAAGAAGAAGAAGAAGAAGAACCATAGCAACACCACCACCAACAACCACAACAAGAGGAGCAACAACAACAATCACAGGAGGAGCATATTCAAATAGTCGAACAGGAGGAAGAACAATCAGAAAGTAATGACGATGAACTCACCCTAGGTGAGTTTATTCATCAACACAGGAAGGTACTTCCTCCTTCCACAGATACAACGATCCCTAAGGAAACTCCTCATGCTGAAGAAGTTGAGGTTCAATTGGAAATTCGAGTACATTTAGGGTTTTAATTTGAATTTAAATTTCCCCTTTTTAGTAATTAAATTTTTCATGTTTCATTTGTATTGAATTGTTAATTTTAGGAGGAAAGACCTACTATTGGAATAGTTGTTCCATTTTTGGACCTCCAAGACAATGAAGGGGTAGATCAAACCATTTGTGAAGTAATTCAATTAGCTTCAGAAGAGGGTCAAGTACTATTTAAAGTTCATTCCTTTCAGTTCTGTTTCTTTTTTTTAAGTTTATAAGTTTTCTATTTTTCTTTTAGTTTTTAACTTTCTCCTTTTTTATATGTGTTTGAATATTGTAGCATGCCCCTATAGAGGAGATTAGCTCCTATGAAGGAGAAGAAAAGGAAGGAGGGACTACTGACAATCCTTCTAGTCCATGCTCAACTAAAGGGAATTTAGGGCAGACAGAATTTACTGCCGAGTAGCCAACTGAACCTAGTGGAGTGAAAACTAGAGCACTAGTGGTGTACTCCTCCCACTGAACCAAGTGCAACAGCTATAGAACCTTCAGCTCCATCCTCCTCAACATATGCAGAACTAGCCCAGCATACAGGCACAAATCCAATCATTTTCAAAAATGCTAAGGCTCAGGAGAAATTTCAGAATATTAGGGATTTTGATATCCTGTTCAGTAGGCCAGTAGACTTTGATTTCATGAATGAAATCAAGGATTTACTAGAATTTCAAGGACTACTGAAAATCATTCCAAGGTCAGGTAATAATTTTAAAGTTGAAAATTTAGTACCAGCCTTCTATTCAAATTTGCATGTGGAGGATGGGATATATGTCAGTAATGTAATAGAGGTAAACATTTACTTAACACCTGAATTCGTATATGATAGCCTAGGATTAAGAAATGAGGGTGTAGAGATTCTAGAATCCTCCATAATGGCTGAATGGTCAGAACAAGATATGAAAAATCGCATGGCCATTAACCCTCAGATAAATCTATTTAATAGGCTGAAATACATGAATGGAAAGGCTCATATGGTTGCATTAATATTAATCAGAACCATTTACCAAATATTTGGACATGATGTAGAACTGTCCATCTTTGTGAAAATTGCAACTTATGCAGTTCTAAACAAGATTCAAGTGAACTAGTATAAGGTCTTCATCTCAAAGATCACTAGCATCAAGAAGAAATTGTTTTATGGTGATCTTATCTACCAGTTGGTGTCAAGTTCCTCAAATTTATCAACTTGGGCAATCAAGAAACTAAAATCCAGAGTGTTAACTACCAAAGACTTGAATCAATTTTCAATGGAGGATCACTTGGCACCCTAGATACATAGTGAGCCATCCACTTCCCCATAGAGAGAGTCAGCTTGTATGTCAGACAAGATGGACACTATACTGGAACAATTAGCTGCTCTGAAAGAAGAAGTCATAGCCTTGAAATCCAGCAGAGTAGTAGCTTATAATTTTTTTCTTCTTCTTGTCATGTATTTAAAACATTTGGAGAGACACTCTCCTATGATGTAACATTTTAACATTCAATGGTATGTGTTTTAAGAATTTTAATTCTGTGTACTTCAGTTTTGTATGTATTTTTTTAACTTTGTGTGTCCTTTACTGTTGTGTGTTCTGGATTTGAATAAATGCTATGATTTTTTAAACCATTTTTAAAATTTTCATTTCATAGTTCGATGGATAAATATCCCCAAAACTCATTCAATTAAACCATTTTAGTGAAATTAATTTTTATGAACACTCCTTGTTATAATCGTGTATGTTCTGTGGGTTGCAATCTTTTCAAATTTTCCATCATTAAGCAATCGACCAATTTGTATTTATCTTTAAAAATATTCCTTAATCATTTGAATTTTGAAATAACCTTTTAATCCCACTCAAATGATTAACATTGTTTAATTTCAATAAATCTTATGCTTAAAAATTACATTTCCCAGCAAATAGAACCATATTTGAAACATAGGACAATAAACCTTGTGATAGTCTGTGGGTAAACTAGACAACCCTCGGACTTATGCGAGGTTTATCCCCATAGTGCTTTATATATATATATATTTATATATATTTACACAGTTTGAGGGTAAACAGGATAACCCTCGAAGTAGCTACTTCTATTATATTTTAATATTATGACATAGCACAAGAGTAAATAGGATAACCCTCAAACTAACTTCGAGGGTAAATAGGATAACCCTCAAAGAAACTCCTTTCGTTTTATATTTTTAATAAATCAACGTAGCTCGAGGGTAAATGGGATAACCCTCGAACCAGCTCGAGGGTAAATAGGATAACCCTCAAGGTGACTCAAAATAAAACACAGTAGCTAACAGTTCGAATAATTATTATATTTTGACACCATACAACTTAATTAAATAAACTACGTAAATTTAAATGTTTGTCTTTTCTCTTCTGTTATGTGTATTTTTATTTTTTATTTTTTATTTTTTTTATATTTTATATGTGTTTTCGTATTATATATATATATATTTTTTTTTCTTTTCTTATATATATATATTTTCTTTTAATCTCCTTCTAAATCAACAGACTCCACCTCTTTCCTCTTTGAAAATTCAATTGGTTAAGTGCCCATAATGCTTTATGTTCTAATTTCACAAGTAAATGATAAGTCTTTCCATATACTAATTTATATGGAGTTGTCCCTAAGATTGTTTTATAGCCTATTATATATGCCCAAAGAGAATCATCTAGCTTATTTGACCAGTCCCTCCTAGTGGTGTTTACTACTTTTTCTAAAATTCCTTTAATTTGCTTGTTAGCACTTTCAGCTTGTCCACTAGTTTGTGGATGGTAAGG
This sequence comes from Amphibolis antarctica, assembly GCA_024699675.1. Classification (NCBI taxonomy): domain Eukaryota; kingdom Viridiplantae; phylum Streptophyta; class Magnoliopsida; order Alismatales; family Cymodoceaceae; genus Amphibolis; species Amphibolis antarctica. Next base: position 27,184 of record JAMKPZ010000100.1, read on the forward strand.
GGTAGCTAACTTATGTAACACTCCATATCTTTTCAATAATTTCTCAAAGTTGTTATTACAAAAATGAGTTCCCCTATCACTAATAATTGCTCTTGGAATACCAAATCAAGACATTATATTGGATTTTAAAAGTCTCATTACTATTATAGAGTCATTAGTTTTAGTAGGAATTGCCTCTATCCATTTGGTTACTTATTCTATTGCCAAGAGGATATAAACAAAACCATTTGAATTTGGAAAAGGTCCTATCAAATCTATACCCTAGACATCAAAAACTTTTACCTCTTGGATAGAATTTAATGGTATCATATTTCATTTTGTAATTCTACCTACTTTTTGGCATTGAACACATTTTTTACAATATTCATATGCATCTTTAAACAATGTTAGCCAATATATGTCATTATGAAGCACTTTCAAAGCAATCTTTTTAGCTCCAAAATGTCCTCCAGTAAGTCCATCATGACAAAATGACAACATTGATTGAGTTTCATGGATACATCTCCTTACAATTTGATCAGGGCATTGCTTAAACAAGTAAGGATCATCCCAAAAGAAGTATTTAACCCTCGAAAAGAATACTTTCTTGTCTAAATTGGACCAATCATGAGGTACTAAACTCATAGCAAAATAATTAACTATATCAGCATAGCATGGGCAGGAATTTAGCATAAACAATTTCTCATCTGCAAATGTGTCATCTATTGGTGGATTAGATAGAAATGAAGCATCTAACCTAGACATATGATCTGCCATAGTGTTTTCACAACCTTTCTTATCTTTAATTTCTAAATCAAACTCTTGCAATAACAAAATTCATCTTATAAGCCTTGGTTTAGCATCTTTTTTAACTAACAAATACTTAAGTACTGAATGATCAATGTAAATGATAGTGTGATTTCCTATTAGATAAGACCTAAAATTTTTTAAGGCAAATACTACTACTAGAAATTCTTTTCCAGTTACACTGTAATTAATTTGTGTTTCGTTCAATGTCTTACTAGCATAATAAATTACTCTTGGTAGTTTGTCTAATTTCTGACCCAGGACTACACTTAAAGCATAGTCTGATGCATCACACATTAATTCAAAAAGTTGAGACCAATCGGGTGCATAAACTATAGGTGAAGTGATCAGGGCTTCTTTTAGAAAGTTAAAAGCTTTCGTGCATTCCTCATTAAAATGAAATTGTGCATCCTTAAATAATAACTGAGTTAAAGGTCAAGAAATTTTACTAAAGTTTTTAATAAATCTTCTATAAAAACCAGCATATCCTAAAAATGCTCTTATATCTTTAACTATTCTGGGAATAGGTAAATTAGATATTAATTCCACTTTTTCTTTGTTAACTTTTATACCTTTAGCAGAAATAATGTCTTAAAACTATTCCTTGTTTAACCATAAAATGACATTTTTCCCAGTTCAATACTAACTTTTTCTATTCACATCACTCTAACATTTTTTATAAATTACTTAAACACTTTTCAAATGAATTTCCATATATAGAAAAATCATCCATAAACACTTCTAAAAATTCATCTATAAAATCCATGAAGATGCCTGTCATACATCTTTGAAATGTAGTAGGTGCATTGCATAGCCCAAAAGGCATATGACTAAAGCCAAATGTTCCAAAAGGACATATAAAATTTGTTTTCTCTTGATCCTCAAGTGAAACAGGGATTTGATTATAACCTGAATAGTCATCTAAGAAACAATAATATTCATACCCTGCCAATTTTTCTAACATTTGATCTATAAAAGGCAGTGGAAAGTGATCTTTCCTAGTTGCTACATTCAATCTTTTGTAATCAATACAAACCCTCCACCCAGTTTGAACTCTAATTGGAACTAATTCCTTGTTATCGATTGCTATAACTGTTATTCCAGATTTCTTAGGTACTACCTGCACTGGACTTACCCAAGAACTATTAGATATTGGATAAATTATATCATTGTCTAACCACTTCAGAATTTCCTTTTTAACAACCTCTTTAATATTTGGATTTAATCTTCTATGTGGTTGCCTATTAGGTTGAATTTCAAATTCCAGATTAATCTGATGTTGGAAAATAGTTGAACTTATACCTTTTATGTCTGACATCTACCATCCTATTGCTCCTTTATGCTTTCTTAACACTTTTAAAAGATTTTCTATTTGTATTGATGTTAAATCAAAAGCAATAATGACTGGTAGAGTTTCATTTTTCTCCAAAAATGCATATTTTAGATTTTTTGGAAGTGGTTTTAGTTCAAGAACAGCATATTCTGAAATTAAATATTTGTTATCATTATTGACTTTTTCTTTGTTTACATCCATAATTTCAATTTAAACAGATATTTCCTCTTTCAACATTTCTTTAGTTGGTCTTACACATCTTTCAACATGATCTAATTCCTCTACATCTAAATCCTCATCTATTTTAAAAGTTTTGATTAGATTCACTTTAAAATTTTTAAATTGAAGTTCTTTAAAATTTTTCTTAACTCCACTAAAAATATTCAGTTCTAACTTTTGATCACCCCAAGCTAATTCCATCCAACCATTTCTACAACTTATGCAAGCATCAGCTGTAGCTAAAAATGGCCTTCCTAAAATAATTATAGCTTGATCTTCATTTATATTTGAAGCATTTGTTTCCATTACAATAAAATCAACAAGGTAGGCAAATTCCATAACCCTTACTAAAATATCTTTCACTTTTCCTAAAGGTATTCTTATGGATTTATCTACTAGCTGAATAATTGTTCTAATAGGTTTGATATTATCCAATTTTAACTTCTCATAAACCGAACTAGGCATGACATTAATTCCAACTCCTAAGTCTATTAACACTGTACTCCTATATAGCAAGAAATAACAGGAGTTCCTGGATCATTTAATTTTTTAGGTACAAGATTAATTAACAGGGAGCTTACCTCTTTAGCTAAAAATGTCTTTCTTAATATTTTCTTCCTTCTATTCGTAATACAAAGAGTTTTAAGATATTTGGCATAAGAAGGAACTTGTCTAATAATTTCCAATAATGGTATATTGACTTTAACTTTCTCAAATATTTTACTGATTTGTTCCAATTCTTGATCCTTAACATTTCTCATTCTATGTGGAAATGGAAAATGATTTTCATTTGTTAACTCATCTCCATTTTTAACATCTTTCTTAATAACTTTGTTTTCGCTTTCTTTACTATCTTCAGATTCTTTACTATTTTCAATTTCTGTATTACCCTCTAACTTAGTATCGACTTTGTTTTCTAGACGAGATTTTACATTATTTTCCTCTTTCTTTGTGAAATTGTCATTAATTTGTTCTTCTGTATCATCCTTTTTAGGACCTACATAAGTTACACTAGATCTTAACACAACACTTACATCTTTTGATTCTTCTTTTGACACATTATCTACCATAGGAGCACTAAAATCTCCTTTTGATCTAAGGGTAGCTCACACTTCAGGTGACTCTTCTATACTTTTGGAAATAGGGTCATTCACAACCTCAAGTGGTCCTACCAAACAATCCCTTACCAAATAGTCAAGTAATTCATACCCTTCCCATATTTGATCTTTTTCCTTGAAATTTTCAACTTCTAGAGCTCTATAGAATTGATTTGATGTGAGTGTTGCACACGTGTCTATAGGAAGATGAATTCCTTATAAATAGGTCAATGGATCTTTGAATTTCATCTAACTTCTCGATATGATTAAATGAAGTCGAATTACAATATTCAACTTCCTCACTTATCTATAATGGTTGCACATTCTCCTCTATAAATAAAAAATTTTCTAATGAATTTACCTCTTGATAACTTTGATTTTCGTTTGAATTTTTCCAATTAAAATCATCATTGTTCTCACACTCATTAAATATTCTATTGTCTTTAGTTTGTTGTATTGATTCATTAACTCTATTCAACAGTTGTTCAAATCCCAATGATAGTCTTTGATTAATATAATTCTGATTAATTCTAGCATTCATTAGTAAATTATCATTAAGATTTGTTAAACCTATATTAATTCCTTGAACATTTTGATCCTCTTGTAAGATTGACCAATTTAAAATTATCATTTTGTAATTCTTATCTTATTACTCTCTTCAATCTATTACTCTCTTCAATATTTCGCATTGATTCATCTATCTTATCTGTTAATTGTTGTATTTGTAATGATATGTTTGATTGATAATTGTGATTTTCATTCATATGATTATACTTTGAATAATAAGTTTGCATTTCTGAATTGTCAATACATTCCCATAAATTAGAATTGTCATTCTAGTTATAATTATTTTGAGAATTAACATTAAGTCCTTCTAAAACATGTTGTGAAGAGTAATCATTAAACTTCATAGGTGAATAATCTCCTCTAACATAATTAGAATAATTATAATCCTCATAACTAGTTCCTGGAACAACCCTACAATCACCCCAATATGAGTTATATGAGTCTATTATGAAATTCAGAATTTAAAAACATGACTCTACTTTGGAATAGCAATAAGACTATGAAATAGAATTTACAGTGAACCATGAAGCTACGACCATTACTTAACAGTGAACCGTAAAGTTAAACCGTAAATGTAAAGTAAACATGTTTACTTTACGGTATGTCATATAGTTATTCCTTTTTTTTTCAAATATTTCCAATAATGTTAAAATGTTAAATACCACATCTTAATAAATTAAATCACGTATTTGAAAATCTTAAATACCTTATTTTACTTAAATATATAACTTAATATTTAATCGACATCATTTTTAAATCAATATTAATTAATTGAAAATCAAAACCACTCACATTAATTGATGGTAGTTTCGTAACTCTCTTCTTTATTTTCACAAAAGTTCCACAAATCAATATTTTATATATGGTAAAAGAACGGAACTACTATTACTATCTTCCTTATTTTAATGGAAGTTCCATAAATCAATCAAAAAATCCGTCGTGGAGCCAAGGCTCATTCAACGGACTTTCGTTGCACGAATATTCATTCAATGGAGGTTCATTGAGTGAAGGGTCGGGTAACAAAGTAAGTTTGTTGTCTGAAGTGAGATTAATAGTGTATACACCTTTTTAAGTAAAGAGAGTATACGTTTTTAAATTTTACGTGAAAGAGTGTGTATTTTAAAAAAAAACAAATTTTGATCAATCAAGACCAATTTCTAGCGAAATTTCTCATTATGAAATTCCATTCATAAGGTGAACCAACGAAAATTCCTCTCACTAGGGGAGGAATATCCATTGATCATAGGAAATTTCTTTTAATTAAATGATAAAAGAATATTATTTAAAATATATAAATGTTGATGTGATGGGAGAAATGATGATAAAATAATGAGAAGAGTAAGTTGGTGAATGTAAAGAGTGTGATGAAAATTTAGAGTATTCCTTAAAGTTGAGAGTGACATTCGTAAACGAAACCTATAATGTTGTCATGTTTGTACTTTTAACTATCTTTTTAATGTGTGACTCTTAAAATGATGTGTTGTGATGTCTACCTTACATGTTCTTCTATCATTTATGATTTTGATATGATGATGCTCGTACAATTTGTGATGCAATACTTATTAAGATATAATACCTTCAAAAGATTACGCATTTAAATAGGAGTTGCATTAGCCACAGCATTCAACTCATTAGCCACACAATATTGTATATGTAATGTAAGTGGTTGTACTAGAAGAATCAAAGTAAGCTTGTCAGGTCATGAAGACTAGAAGAAGGCCAGCTAAGGCATGTATATCAAGAACGCTTAAAGATCACATGAAGACATGAAGATAAAAACGAAGATTGAAAGGCATCTCAAATGTAGATCATGGCTTAGGGGGATTTGTATCTAACGAAAATCTAGAAACGAAAAAAATTATTGAAGATTTTAAATTTTTTAGCGTTAGATGACTGACTGACAGAAATCAGGAATTTAATTTTTCTGGTTTTCATCTAACTAGTCCAATATAAAAGAAAATGGGCTTTCTTGATTTCCCACTCCCAACCTCAAGAAATGGGGAAACATTCCTTCCTCCCTATTCTGCCACCACGTCCACCTACACCCCTCTTCACCACACGACCCTTCCATCGCTCGCTACACCCCTCTTTACTGTTTGCTGCACCTGTCTTCACCACACCTTTCTTCACCATCCCCCACTTTACTGTTTGCTGCACCTGTCTTCACCACACCTTTCTTCACCATCCCCCACTTTACTGTTTGCTGCACCCATCTTCACCACACCTCTCTTCACCATCCCCCTCTTTACTGTTTGCTGCACCCATCTTCACCACACCTCTCTTCACCATCCCCCTCTTTACTGTTTGCTGCACCCATCTTCACCACACCTCTCTTCACCACCCCCTTCTTTACTACTTGCTGCACCTATCTTCACCACCCCCCTCTTTACTGCTGCACCCCATCTTCACCACACCTCTCTTCACCAACCCCCTCTTCCACCGCTCACCACACCCCTCTTCACCACTCGCTACACCCCTCTTTGCCCCTTTTCCCCTTTCCCACTTGAAGGTCGTCGCCATCTTTTCCCCTTTCCATGTGGGTCGTCACCTTCTTTTCCCCTTTCCCAATCATTGGTTGTCCTTGGACTAACCAAATTTAAAACTATTATGGTAATTATTATTATACTATAATGTCAAGTTCTATTACGTAAGAATTTTGTTATATTAATAAATTTACAAAAATTTAATTTTTAATTACACTTTTTGTCAAACACTAACATTCCTTAATTTTTGATTTCCATGTACACTTTCTACTGAACACTAACGCTCCCTATTTTTTGATCTACATTCGTACTTTCCATTTTCATTTCTGATTTTCCTTTTCATTTGAACTTTTCTGGTTTCTACGTTTACATTTGACACTAACTAGCCAAGACATGAAAGATAAGGTATGAAGATGGAAGATCAAAATATCATGTACGTGTGCATCAAGTTATAGGTTAAATTACTCTTACTCTAAGTAGATAATAGTACTAGAACATACATCATTTGTCACTCACACGTAATTTATTCAAGTGTCCAACGAAAAATGAATTTATACATACCAAAAGTTGATGTTTAACCAAATAACATATCGAAATCAAACCCGATGTGTCACTTTAAACGCCTACAGTAAAAAAAAATACCGTAAATGTGAATGCTGCTTTATTGAAATGTTTAAATTGGTTACGTGTATAAATTTATTTACTTGCAAACCACCGCAAAAAAGTCAACAAACTCTAATTTAACAACCCATTTGATCTCTATCAAAGACAACTCGCTGCATTTGGTAAAAAAAAATTAAACTACGAGAATGAAAAATAATAATTTTTTTAATTTTTTAAATAAATCACATTAAAAAATATGAAGAAACTATATTACAAAATGTATTTTTAACATCTAAATTATTTTTTAAAATATTAATGTGATTAAATATTATGATAAAAAATTATTAAAAAATCCTTACTTATCGTAACATTTAAAGTGAATTCATAATCAAACGATGCCAACGGAAAAATCAAAAGCTGTATCGGAGAAACCTTTTCCACGTTCCGTAAAGGTCAAATTTAATTTTGGGTGGGCGTTTCAGCAGATTGAATTTAATGTTACGATTTTTTAAAAATAAAATACTTTATAATAAAAAAGTGATAGTGTATTTTTAAAAGGTATGATTAATAATAAATAAAATACGTAAAAAAATTGTAAATAATATTTATTATAATAATGTAACGATAGTAATTTTTTTTGAATAATAAATAAAATATGTAATAGAATAATAAATAATATTTATTATATCAATAATATTTTTTAAAAAAATTATATTTATTAAATAATAAATAACGTAAAAATTATTTAATAAATAATACTGTAAAATATTATAATACATAATAAAAAATATAATTACAGGAGCAAAAACGTGAGGCATCATTGATCAAAGCGTATTATTTATTCGGTGAAACCTGCACTGCACCTTCGTTAAGGCGCGGGTCGGTGTCGGTGTCGGTGCAGACTCAAATCAACCATCAATCAAACCTTTTTTCTTTTTTGGAAAAGAGGAATAGGAATATGGTGAATGTCGTCAATAAAATCACTACAAAACTTGTGATCAGGTTCCGCGAGAAGGAATCGCTCAAATTCCATGGTGTCGGTGCCCGATCACATGGCTGGGACAGGCCACACCAGCTTGGTTTCTATCAGGAGCAGGGAGAAAATTCTGCTCACAACTGTAGGACAATGAAGGAAAATAAATAAAGTGGGTTTTCACTCTTTCATGGTCTTTTTACAAACGTACACCTGTTTTGATCATCCACTTTTCTATTGCATGTGGGTTGAAGGGCACATCTGTAAACACCATTTAGTGGAGAATAAACTACATAGTGGATTTCTCATACCGGACAAAACTACACTCGATCATCACTCCATCATAGACCAGCCGAAACAAAAGTAGCCTAGAAGATCAGCTACAGTACACTACCTTTTTTGGGAGAAAACCTCAACCAAACGTTCAAAGAAAAAGCCGATGTGTTTTTTGAACTAAAGGTGCAGGTTCAGAAAAGCTAGAGGGAATTAAGCTTTAGATAAATGCCAGGCAAAATGCCCATCTTTCTACACTTTGCCCTTAGCGAATCTTATAAATAACAAAAATACTTATCCTTATCTGCAACTCATGCCATCAAACTGATAGGTGATCCCTTTGAAATCGTTATTAACATATTAGGATTTTTATAAAATACGCATATATTCGATTATCTACGTTTTTTAAATAAAAAAAAATGTATATTATTATTTATTTATTAAAATTTAATAAGTTCGTGAAATATGCATGTATTTATATTATTTTGAAAAAATTATAAAATCAATTGATTTATTTCAACATATTCAACTCAATTAAAGATGTGCATCAAAGCTAGATTTGACATTTTCTGCTAAATTTCCCATTCAACTTTTGGCAGCAACCAAACGAGAATATATCCCTAAAAGCGCTAGCTTTTTACAATGTATCTATCCAATAAGCTATATAAAAGATGCCAGCTTTTTGGAAAACACTAGCTTAAGAACTAGAACCAAACGACACCAAAGAAAGATCAGTTATTCCTCCAAATAAACATAGCCTTACTCTGTGAGCCCATTGAGCTGAGATTTTTTGAACTGCTCCAATCTGTGGTTGGCTAATTGTTCTAACCCACATGAATGAAAGTAACTTGGTTTACAGATGATGAAATTGATGAATGCCTCCAAAAGATGGCCAAACACGGATTAAAAACTATCCAACTTTCTCACTTCAAGCTACAACTCTAACAAAGAAATGTTTTCTATGTGTGACCAGTTACTTAAAGATGATCGGCAACATTGATACACATACAATTGTAAAAATACTTCAAGGTAAAAAATTTAAAATGATATGCAAAATCATCTGTTATGATATGGAAACTATAATAGAATGCTACGAAAATGGTTAATCTTCCCCATGCAGAGCCCGGCCATCCCTTACTGATAACAAAGAACTGGTAGGGCTAGCATGAATCAGATGGTTTTGGTCCTAAAAATAAGACCCAAAATCCAGTCACTAAACTCAATCATATAGCATAAAAAAATATTTGTCTACCATATAGAGTTTGAATCTAAACACTACTTAGGTAGGGTATTTCAGATAGCACATAGTTTTAGTATTTGTTAGACCACTAATTGAAAAATTTACAACTGTTAGGATTGAGACTTTACCAGAGGAGGGTGAAATATTGAATTAAAAAGTTAAGCAATAAAATCACAAACAATCGAACACAAAAAACAGCAAAATTTTATAGGAGTTCACCCTAAAATAGGGTTAATCCACTCTCCAAGGCCTAACCTTGAGAGTTTCACTATCATTGAGTATTTTACAGATTCACACTTTAACTTTTATACCTCTTTGTTTTTCTGGGATCAACAAAGAAACCCCTTGACAAGGAGACCACCTTGTCACCCCATAAAGACATCCTCTTTGCAATCTCCACCATAACCTGAAGAATAAGCTTTTTCTACAATTCTTAGACAACTTACAATAACTTTGTGAGAAATAAGGACAAGCACAAGGCACACAGCAGTTCTCACAAATATCATAGCAAGGGTACACAAGAAAAAACACAAAAAAACCTTTTAATACTCCTTGCTTGTCTTCAATTTTATAATTCAATCCATAGCCAAAAATGGAATGTTGTCCTCCTTCCATTTGATACAAACTGGATATCTTTAAATCTTAATTTGAATTTGAATTTTTGCTCTTTCTAGTCTTCATTAAATCCTAACAGGTCTTCACTCATTTGATCCTGCAAAAATTAATCCTTAAAATCTCGAAATAATGAATCATAAATCTTGTAGAAATCAATTTACAGTCAAACGGATTTTCCATTTAGATTAGAAAGATTTTCCATTTATCTATGGAATGTCTGAACCTACATGACGGATCTTCCATCAAACATTAAATATAAACTTATAAGAGCACAAGTGATAACAGAATGTCCATCGATTAACGTCAAAATATCTGTTTAATATTCCTATATTATAAACAAGTAAAAATAAGTTATAACAAGATGTCCATCCACCAATGTCGGAACGTTCGTTCAATACTCCTACATTAAACTAATTTAAACAAGTTATAACTAAATGTCTATTGACTAACATTGAAATATCCATTCAATAAAACAATAGTAATTCAAGTTATTAAGTAATAACAAAGTATCCGTCAATTAGCGTCGAAGCATCCATTCAATTACCTACAATGATTCAAATAAGTTATTAACAAAATGTCCATCGAAATATGCCAGAACACCCGTTTAGAAACCCTGCACTTATTCTCTATAATATTAATGGAATGTCTGTCAAATCCATTTAAAAACCTACATAATTAAATTCAACAAGTATCTAAACTAATTAACAAAACTTCTACTATGAGTACGAAACTTTCATAAGATCTTTAACTTGTATTCTACAACATAATTATTTACGAAAAGTTTGCATTATCTACAAAACTCCTGTCAGCATTATTTCTTGTATTAATAGCATTATTCGAAACTTCCATTAGACCTTACCTATTCAAAAATTATACTTAACATATAGCATCATCAAAACCTATTTTTCCTTAACAACAACAAATGGTAAAAGTAATATCCCACCAAAGTGTGTTGTCGAAGAAGTTTATTTTTCCAATCGTCGTATTTCGTAGGTAGGAGTTGTCTTTTTCATTTCCTATTTTTCTTTACTTGTAACCAGATATCAGACCCTCCAATGACCTGGGTCTGACTCTAATTGTATAAAAATGTTTTACCTATACGGACTTCCCCAGTTCGATGGACAAGACTTTGGGGCATTTTTCATGTCCATGCTTTATCCATTCTTCTAAGGCATTCCTTAGGTGATTCTTCCACTACGCATGCTACCTTTGTGATCAAGGCAGTTTTTCAAATTTTTCATGGTATCAAAGGATCCAAAGTTGTTTCATCTCAAATACTCTTTTAAGATTGCAGTATTTCGTATACTCCATCAAATCTGCCATATTCCTTTCCGATCTTCAAGTCTTCAACCAGATTTATTATATTCTCTACGATCCTGTTATTTTCCCTCCAGTTATCATATTTTTCATCAAAAATATTATATTTCTTGTTGTTCTAAAGAAAAAGTGCTAGATTTGCTATATCTTCTTGTTTCTTTGCTACATATATTGTTAGATTTGGAATTTTTTCTTAGTATGTCAGTAATTTTAAGGTGACAGTTGAAACTTCCATTTACATGACGATTTATGTGAAACTTGTATTTATTGCAAAATATTTTTGGGATGCTTAAGGCTCATATCATGCATGCTTTAATGTTTTGGAATTTTTGAACTTAGTTTGTTCATTTCTTGTTAGTTCTCTATTTGAGTTTAGCTATTATGGAAAATGACGACAGTGTCACTAGTGATTACAATGGTGAGAGAACTAAGTATGATTCATACACCCTTAGTACTTCTGATAACCCAAGGTTTGCTATCATTCCAAAAAAGTTAAATGGGGAGAACTACGCCACTTGGAGTAGATCAATGAAAATAGTTCTTAATTCCAAAAATAAATTAGGTTTCACAGATGGAAATGTCATTCAACCTCCTGTTAAGACCGATCATAGAAAACATTACCAATGGAGTAGGTGTAATGACATGGTGATCTCTTGGATCATTAACTGTTTGGAACCAGAAATTGCTAAGAGTGTCTCTTATAAGGATCTTGTTAAAGATGTTTGAAAAAACCTACAAGAGAGATTTTCTCAAAATAATGCACCTAGAATTTTCAATATTCAGAAGAACATTTTCAACATGAAACAAGATAACTTGTCTGTTAGTGCATATTACACAAAGCTTAAAACTCTTTGGAATGAGCTTGCTACTTTTGACTTTCATACTAACTGTAAGTGCATGGGTTCTAACACTAATGTCATAATTAAAGTCATATAGTTTTTAATAGGGTTGAATGACACATTCTAATTTTAGATGACAAGTCCTATTAATGAGTCTATTACCAAACATTAATAGAGTATAACTTGGTCCTCCAAAAAGAGAGACAGAGAGATGTGGCTAGTACTCATCATCACAATACACAGATAGTGTAGTAGCTATGGCAGCTAATAAGGGCAGTCAAAATTTCAAGTTTAATCCCACGGAAAGAATAAGAACAAACAAGGAAACAAAAAAAAAAATTGTATTCACTATGAGAACACAGGTTATATTGCAAACAAATGCTATTGGGTGGTTGGATTCCCTCCCAGCCAAAAACTTCATAAAGCATTTACAGGAAAGCAGCAGTTTTCTAAGCAACAAGCCAATGCAACAGTTGCCAACAGGGAAGTTGACAAGGATGCTACTCAGCTGCCTCAAGTGACACCAGAACAGTACAACTAGATTTTGGCAATACTAAATGAAGTGCCTTCAGTAAATCAACCTATTGTTAACATGGTAGGTATCAGATCTTGTTTTAGTTCCACTAAGCTAGAGAATTTTGCTAGAAATATCACTAGAGTAGGCAAAAATATTTGAATTTTAGATACTGCGGCAACAGATCATATATGTTGTAACAAGAGTTTGATTTATGATATAAAACATTTAAAAGGCATGCAATCCATTAAACTCCCAAATGGAAATACTTTCAGCATAAATGAAGTAGCCACTACATCTGTCATAAGTAAACTGCATAAAATAAATATTATATGTTCCATCATTTAAGTTTAAATTTGTTCTGTCAATAAACTCATTGACCAAATTGATTGTTTCATTGTTTTTATCGAGATGTCTGTTACATTCAGGACCTTTAGTCAAGGAAAATGATTGAAATGGGCAGGCAAGTTAATCAACCATATTTTTTGGTCACAGAACATCAACAGGTACAAGCTTCAACTATTATTAGTGGAGGCATCTAGAATAAATGCTTGGGTCACACACTTAATGATAGAATTTTACATTGTTTGCCTGTCAAGGACAAATATTGTAAAAAGTTGTGAATTCTGTCCACTAGCTAAACTTCACTATTTACCTTTCAGCACTAGTTTGAATAAGTATACTAAAGTTTTTGATATGATACATTGTGACATTTGGGGGAAGTTTTCAGTACCCTCATATTCTGGTTTTAGCTATTTTCTTACAATAGTAAATGACTTTTCTAGATGCACATGGACCATTCTCATAAGATGCAAGTCAGAAACTTTCATTCATATGAAATTTTTTTTTACCATGGTTAGTGTGCAGTTTAATGCCAACATCAAGATAGAAGTGACAATGGATGTAAGTTCATGTCTACCAACATGAAAATTTTATTTGCTGAAAAAGGTGTAGTGCATCAAAGATCATGTAAATATACTCCACAACAGAATGGTTTAGTGGAGAGAAAACATAGGTGTCTACATAGCTAGAGCAATCAGATTTCATGCATATTTACCAATATCTTTTTGGAGCGAATGTATTCTTACAGCAACTTATATAATGAATAGGCTACCAACTGAAGTTTTAAAAAATAAAACTCCATATAAAATATTTCATAAAGCTTGCTCCTGACTATAGCCATATGAGGTCTTTTGGACGCTTGACTTATGCATTCAATAACCACATCAGGCACAAATTTGATAAACAGGCTATAAAAGTGTTATTATTGGATATTTTTTGCTCAAAAGTGTTACAAACTCTTCGATTTGGAAACAAAGAAGATTTTTGTCAATAAAAATGTTATTTTCCGTGAAGATATATATCCTTTTAAGGATAAAGCTAATGAGGCAGTTCTTTTACATGAAAACAGATTTTTTATTGAACACCTCACTGACCTTTATTATAATTCTAAACATCATCCTCATTTTTTGATTTCTAGTGAAGATTTTGTTAATAATATTGACAATGCTACACACATAGATGATAATCACATTACAGAAGATGAATGCAATGAAGAAGTTCCTGATGAATTAAAAGAGGATGATGAGATAGAGCCTGGAGGTGCTGGAAGGCCTCTTAAGGAAAGCAATATTAAATTGCCAATCAGGAGGTCAATCAAGTCTATTCAAAAACCTAGTTATTTCAAAGATTATATTTTCTCTAGTTCTATCAGTCTTGTTGAATATCCCCTTTCTGATGTTGTTTCTTTGGATAATTTGGGTTCTAACCATTTATCTTTTACTGCTTCTCTTTTGCATAATCATGAGCCACAAAATTTTAAAGAGGCAATGAAGAAAGACTGCTGGAGACAGGCTATGCAAGTTGAATTGGATGCTTTAAAGGCCAATCAGACTTGGACAGTTGTGGATCTCCTACCAGGTATTAAACTTATTGGTTCAAAATAGATATACAAAATTAAATATAAATCAAATGGAAGCATAGAAAAATACAAAGTTAGATTAGTTGCAAAAGGTTACACACAAAAAGAAATATTGGATTATAATGAAACTTTTACACCTGTGGTTAAGCATACTACAATTAGAACTTTATTCTCAGTTGCTGCAGTTAGAGGTTGGCATATGCATCAATTAGATGTAAATAATGCATTTCTTTATAGTGAGGGAATTCAAACTGAGGGGAAGAATAAAGTTTGTATTTTGTAGAAATCTTTTTATGGATTAAAGCAATCATTAAGAAATTGGTACTTCAAGCTAAGTGAGACTCTTGAAAGGTTAGGTTTCATACATTCTAATGCAAATTACAGTTTATTTACCAAAAAGGCTGAAAACTCTTTCACTACTATTTTAGTGTATGTGGATGATATGATTGTCTCTGGAAATAGTATGGATGAAATAAATATGTTGAAACATATACTTGATGAGAAGTTTAAGATTAAAAATTTAGGAGAACTTAAATATTTCTTGGGTGTTGAAGTAGCAAGGTCAGAAACTGGAATATTAATTTCTCAACAGAAATATATTTTAGATCTTTTGAAAGACACTAGTTTACTGGCTTGTAAACCAAAAGATATTCCCGTGAACACTTATCTTAGATTGTATGATCAGCTTGATGAACCATGTGATATTGGCCATTATTAGAGATTAATCAGCAAACTCATCTATAAAACTACTACAAGGCCTAACATATCTTTCACAGTTCATTTTTTCAATCAGTTCATGTAAAAGCCTATAGAAACTCATATAAAAGGGCTGCTTTAGGTTTTGCACTATCTTAAAGGGAGTCCAAGTAAAGGAATTATTTTTCGAGCTAATAACAAGATTATTCTGCAGTGATTTTGTGATTCAGATTGGGCCAAGTGTCCATTCACCAGGAGATCCACCACGGGTTTCTATGTTTTTATTGGAGATTCTTTAGTTTCATGGAAATCTAAAACACAAAATGTCGTAGCTAGATAATCTGCAGAGGCTATCACACTTTGGCTGTCACTGTTAGTGAAATAGTTTGGTTAAAACAATTGTTAGATTTCAATGTCTTGCAAGTTGATGTAGTTTCCATACATTGTGATAATAAAGTGGCTCTTCAGATCGCTAAGCATCTGATCTTCCATGAGCGTACAAACATGTGGAAATCAACTATTATTTTGTGAGAGAAATTCTTAGTAGGTATTATTGATTTGCATTATATTCCAACTCATCAACACGTTGCTAACATATTGACAAAGCCATTGAACAAACCTCTATTTCAGCATTTTGGATGTAAGCTAGGGATGTTGAATATCTACTCCATAGTTTAAGGGGGAGTGTTGAAGTTTATTTTTCCAATCGTATTTTGCAAGTAGTATTTTTTCGTTTCTTGTTTTTATTTACTTGTAACAAGATATCGGACCCTCCAAAGACCTAAGTCCAACTACAATTGTATAAAAACATTTTACCTGTGTGAACTTCCACAGGCAATAAGACTTTAGGGTTTTTTTCACGTCTATGCTTTCTCCATTCTTCCGAGGCAATTCCTCAAGTGATTCTTCCATTGCGCATGCTACTTTCATGATCGAGGTAGGTTTTCAAGTTTTTCATATGTTTTAGAACTTGATAATGATATTAAGAGTATATTTAAATTTATATTTCATTAAGCATATTTTTATATATAAGAGTTGACATACCTCAAATACCAACCAGACCTAAGACCTAGAATCAGACCCCTGATCATGGGGGCACACTATCTCCGAGTATGCATAGGGTTCTCCCACTGATTCATGCTACCTTTTGGGCTATCTGGATAGGAACAACTAGATTTTCAATGGAACCACATGTACTTGGGAGCAACGTTTCAAACATCAAGATGGATCACCAAAATTTTGGCAATCCATCTCGAACTTCATTTTCATCGATACCAATTTCCTCGGTATTGATGGATCGAACAATCCCTAGTTGAGACACCACGTCACCGCCTTGAGTTGTTGAAATGCCGTCAATGGTGCCACCAACATTCACCAAGATCGCCACCGCCAACCTTCGTTAGGATTGTTGACACCTCCTCTAGGATTGCTGACACCTCCTTTGGCTCTAGAAGACGCTGTCAGTTGCAAAAGAGTCTGAAGACCGGTACCCATCGTGGTTGCAAAGAAGCGCAGAGCTTCAACGGAAGCTCAGGGAAGAAGATGTCAGAGACATTCACACACATGGCACATGAGAAGGGAAAAGAAGAAAAGAAAAAGAAGAGAAAAGAAAAAGAAAAAATAAAAAAATAAAAAGAAAAGAAAATTAAAAATTAAAATTAAAAAATAAAAAAATAAAAATAAAAATTATTTTAAAAAAAATAGAATTATTTAAAAATAAAAAATTGTAAGTGTGTTTAAAATTTATGTTTGCTAATAAATAACATTAATTTCATGTATATTATCACCTTTTTTATGTTCAACTTTTTTACATTATTTCATTGAAGAATTTATAAAATATATGATTACATTATAAGAATATAAATTTATAATTTACTCTAAAATATTATAATTAAATAATCTTTTAATTATTAAAATCATTAAAAATGAAATTTTTTATTTCTATATGTATAATTAATATATATCTAATTCCTTTACTTTTTAAATCATTTGTCAATAGTTCATTTTACTTATTTTTAAATAGTTTAAAACTTTTTTCCTACATGTGACTACTATATATTTATCTAATTGGTATTTTATACCTGATAATTACCTAAAATATTTATCTAAGTGTTCTTATATGCTTATCATAACTTATCATATCTTATCTAAGTTAAAATTTGATGTTTTATGATCGTTTCCACAAAAGTATTGTGTTTCCACTGATACGATCCTCGATCTTCAATATATTTCCCTTTTGTAAAGGATTGATCCTCGATACGATATCGAGATTTGAAACTTTGCCTAAGAGTGCCTTGCTGAAGCTAAAAGCTTTAGATGGTAGCCTTCTTTTAGTGCTTGCATTTTTGCTGTTGCTTTTTTTATTTAGTTTTTCTTTTCTTTTTGGTCTGATCCTCACAATGAAACAAACTTATTTTCTCAATAAGATTCAGACCATCTTTTCTCAAAAATTAGACTTTTTCTTTCAAGGGTCAGGGTTGGGACCAGGTACATATTTTATGGAAGGACTATAAAAAATTTATTGATCTGGATCCTTTTCTTAATGGATAAATATAAGTTCATTCTTCTTTAGAAACTGTGTTAAACTTGACAATGCTAGGAATCAAAAATAAGACAGATAAAATGGGGAAGGTGTTAGAGGGTTAAGATTACAAAACTCTAATGGAACATATATGGCACAAGATGTATAATCTATGCTTAGGCAAGGAACTATTATAATTGACAGATGCACAAGGTAAGACTGTTAATATATCTATTCATTTCTTAATGGAAAATATAACGCATTGAAGTCCTGAAATGATTAAAACTAAGGAAACTATACGAATAAGAAATTTTAAGTAATTTATACAACAGAAACAACATAACAGTTTATAATATGATTTAATAAAGCCCATCATTCAAATGAAAATAAAGCTGATTTAAGTGATAATATATTTATATGTCAGCATAAATGTACATCTTGGTTGATCAAGAGATATACTTTCTCTTTCTACGATCACCTCCAATATTCCTCGGGTCAGTCTTCAGATGAGTAGATACAGGAGACCCGGAGAATTGCATGGGTGGAAGTGCTGGACTTGAAACAATAGTTGCAGTAGGTATGGATGATGGAATAGGTCCTGGAGAAGGAACAAGAGGAATGCTTGCAGGTTCAGGAAGTGGCCGAGGTAAAATGTGCTTCAACCGATTGTTCCTATAGTTTTTCCAGAAAAAGAATTGCTGCCGATGGGCCAGTTCCTACAGTAGTACAAAAGAGCAAATTTAAATACAGAAGTGATTGACTAAATGGAAGAAATTGAAGTATAGAGAGGCAGGATTCAGATCAAATAAATTTATAAGAATATTAACTTATTTGTCAACTTATAGGAACTTCAGCACCAAGTTATGCATTTCATGATTTATGTGCAGATGCATGTCTCACAAGTTTCCCGATAGAAAAAACTATATTAAGCCCAAATAGTACTTCAAATATCTAATGACAAAGTAGAAACTCAACAATCAAGAACAGCTTATCAAAAACGCATTTTTTTGAAAGGAGAATGGGGTGAATCTGTTATGTGCCTGGATACAAAATGACCAGTGAGCAGATGGAGGTGGTCATAGTTGACTGCATTGGCACCCAATGGTGGTTGTTGGAAGGAACAAAACAGTAACAAAGGGAAAATCTGTCAGTATGCTGAATGAAAATGAGAGGGTGGTTTGATATCGGTGGTGTTTTGCCAAGTATACTGTTTTGGAGAGAAAGGGAAGAAATAGAAAAGAGGTGGACCTTTCAGACCATGGAATAGGGAGAATACTTTTTTGCCAAGACCCAACCCAACCACAGCCCTATAATGATCATTATTCTAACTATAGTACAGTTAAAGTGGTTACAATAGAATTACAACAAAATATAACACCCCTACCCCTTTGATAGGTCACCATCCTCAACATTTAGCTCAGGTTACCACCAGCAGATCACTTCATAGGGTTCCCTGGTTACCTCTTCACTTTCGCACCCCCCACAACATAGTATCAGAAAATCCACCACAGCTCACCCTCATTGCTTAACAGATTGATGCCTAAGAAATTTCCTTGGTATCCTTTCAACCCTTCTCACTCCCATTTAGTTCAAATCTATCTAACAAGTTGGGTTCCAACCATGCACTGTAATAAAGAGAAGTGAAAACAGGATGTACTCTAGCATCCATTGACAATCAAAGCCAATACGTGACCTAGCCAACCAATTCTAAAATCTTGAAGCATCCAAAGAATCTCAAAGAGAGTTTCCAACCTTCACAATTAGCAATAACAGTTTGCCGATAAGAATGAAGTCATAGATAGACCCATTCCCCTACCTGAAATTCCTGGTCTATTGGTGATTAATCAGTGAGAGATTTCATTCTATTTTGAGACCTGTGTTGACATACTTCACATTCACAGAACAAATGGCGCAACCAATAGATCTTGAATGGCGCAACCACCCATGCATTCTCCCAAACCTACCGTCACCAAGCAACAGGACTATCATGGCAATCCCAAAGCAGCTTATCCATGAGTCTCAAATGAATTTCAAATGTTTCACTAGATCTTCCTCCAAGTAGTCTTGTTTCAGTTCCTGTAACCACTAGTCCTGTATGATCGAAACAAAATGGAGATTGGGTTCAGCCTCTCTCCAAGATAAACTATTGGCTACCGAATCATTACTTCCCTTTCTGAGTTCAATGGAAAAATCAAATCCCAACAATTTTACCATCCACTTCTATTGAGTGGGCATATGAATTCCCTACTCCAATAGAAACTTTAAACTCCTCTGATTAGTGTGAATGAAAAATCATCTTCTAAACAGGAATGTTCTCCATATCTTGATGGCCATCAAAATCTGTCATTTCTTTTACATAAGTGGAGAGCCTCCATGGACAATCATTAAAAGCTTTGGCTTAGGTAAGCAATAACTTGATTGTCCTACATAAGAATGGTTCCCAAGCCATTGTTTGAAGCATCCACTTTAATTACAAAGGTCTTTTCAAAATTGAGCAAGGTTAACACAAGAGTGTTAATAAGGGCCTGCTTGAGCTCATTGAAAGCTTGAGTAGCAACCAAAGTTCAGTGGAACTGATCTTGTTTGAGCAAGATTGTTAAAGGAACCATTATACCCGTATAGCCAGTGATTAAATGCTGGTAATAGCCAGCAATGCCCAAAAAGCTTCTAAGGGCCCATGTACTAGTTAAAAGAGGCCACTCCAATACACTTCATACTTTATCTTCTTGTGCCCACACTTGACCTTGTCCAATCACATATCCAAGATACTCAATTTGACTCAACACAAAATGACATTTGCTCTCCTTAGCAAACAGCAGATGGATTTTCATCTCCTCAACACCTAACATAAATGTCATAGTTGCTCATCCTAATCCAAGCTATACACTAAAATGTCATCAAAGAAAGCAAGCATTGATTGTCATAGATAAGGCTTGAAAATCCTATTCATCAATATGCCTAGAAGGTAAAAGGCACAGTCAACAATTTAAATGACATGACTAACAAATTGTGGGACCCTTTTACAAGCATCCGACAAATGCCAACAAGTAGACACAACTTGCTTAGATGAGTTTGTCGAGAGACACATTGATACTAGACTAGAAGTCGATCAGAAAATGCTGACAAACTATCACAACTATCAATCAACAAATGGCTGCAAGAAAACAACGAACGAATGAACATGATTGGGCATATCAATGCAACTGCTGGTGAATGGATGGATTCATTTGAGTGACTGATCAAAGTGTCATGGGTTGATACTCAGGAGTGGATGTCTTGTGAAGATGTGTCCCATTGTATAAGCTTGAGACAAGGACATGTCCTGATTTGCATCTCATCCAATGTACATTGATGGTTGTCAATGAGGTGTATAAATGTGTCGATCTTCATTGGTAGAAGGCATTAGACCGGATTGTACTTTACCAACAAGTGAAATCAAAGTAGAGGGAAAAGAGGGTGAGTCCCTCAAAAGAGACCCTTGTCTTTTACGTGAAATTCAAATAGGTTGACTAGCTTAGGTTATCAATGCCACATAGGTTGTCAACATCTCAACCTCAACTCATGACATTTGGTTCCATTGTCAGGATACATGATGGTGACGTCAAATAAAGAACATCTTGATGTGATTGAACACTAGATCAATTAAAATGTTAGGCTCATTAGGAAGGACTTGTTGGAATACAGATCGAGACAAGGTGCTAACTTGACAAGCAGATTTGTTGTTCGAATTGTCCATTGTTAAATAGGTGATCGATGGCCAAAGCTCTGTTGAGGACCATAAGCTGGTGAGGGTACAAAAGCCCACCAATTTTGGACGAACATGTGACACTAAAAAATTTTCTCTAGGACGTGGAGACTTATTTCTAGGCTATCCAAACCTTAGATGAAGAGAAAGTGACATTAACTAGCATGTAGTTGTTCAAAGAGGCAAAGTTGTGGTGGACCCACTGCAATAAGGACCATAAGTAACTTCGAAGGCATAATTGGTGGAGGAGCTATTCAACTTCATGACTGGACTTTAAGGGTGGGTGTATACAGAGTTACAAAGGTAGGGATTAAAGGATTTACACTCTACATTGGTCATTGTTAATGCTTTAATGGACTTAAAGCATCAAGTTCGTACAACAAGGACTCCAAGCCAAAAGGGAAGGAGAGAAAGGAACCTTCAAAAAGAATTAGGGAGACCCTGAAAAAAGGGTAAAAGTAGAGCTGATTATTTTATCCGTGATGGACCTCATAAAGTGAGGAATTGTTCTAAATGAGGAAATTTGAATGCTTTGATTGCTGATGACGAGAAAATTGAGGAAGTGGTGCCTAGATATGTAATGGCTGACAAACGAAAGGTGGTGGACGTGGTTGATTGTGGTGTCATCTTATGGTGGTTTCTAAAAGGAAAATCGTTACCAAAAGGAAAATCTATTGTTATGCAAAAAGAAAATGAGAGGTTGGTTTGATACTAGTGGTGTTCCGTGCAGTATACCTTTCAGACATATGGAGTAAGGAGAACACTATGTTACCGAAACCCATGCCAGCCACAGCCTTATATTGATCATTATTCTAAATACAATATGGTTAAAGTGGCTACAATGGAACATAACAAAATGCCACTCAAGAAAGAAATTCCATCCAAGAGTATACCACGCTTCAAACAGAAACAAAATCTGGTACCGTGCTGCCTGGATGTGCCATTGCATTGCGAAAATTCACATTCTGAAGGAGCTCAAGAAAGAATAGACAATGTGGATACCTGCAATGAATTTATATACAATCGGCAAAAAACGAACGCTCAAAGGTAAAAGAAAAAAAAGAAATCAGCATATTTACCATACATCCAATTGAAGCCAAACTCACATTATAAACTTGGTATACTCCGGCTTCCGCCAATACCGCAGATACTTCAAGTACCCAAGAAATGCCTCGTCTTCGAAGTACCTATTTTGGGCCAAATCTGCAGCAACAAACAGGGAAAAAATGGGGGAAATTCAACAAAATCGGACAGTTGACAGGAAATTCGAAGGAGGAGAGACTATGGCATACAGTGGATGTAAGTAGGGTTAGCAAGGCACTGGACGAACTCGAGCTCGAGTAGGAATCTCTGCCGCCCATCGTCAGGGTCCTTGTACACGCTCCTCCCTGGCCTGAAGAGACGGAAGAAATAGGAACGCCTTCGAAGTAGCGGGCTGGAGCTGGAGGAGAGCAGGGAGGGGCTATTTCTTACGCTTGAGCAGGAGGAAGGACGTGGTCCTCCATGGTCGACGACATCCGCAGCTACCGTGTTTGCAAGGGGCGAAGACGAAGACGACGACGGCGACGAGAGACAGGACGCTGCTGGTGCCGGCTTCGGCCCAGTTCGGGTAAATGTCACGCTTAAACGGTTTCGGATCTCATCCTGCTTTTATTTCATTGTATTAAAAAAACAAAACATCTTTTTTAATCTATTATTTTACTTTTTGAAATTTAATTAAAAACAGTTGTGGCAACTTTCTTTCTTTTGTTTCTTCATCTTCTGCTAAGTTGGGTTTTAATTTATTTGCCTAATTCCATTTGGCATACTTTCATCCTTACTTTCTTTTAACTTGTCTGAAATAATAAACATAATGTTGTTTTAGAGGTAAAATTGAAAATGCATTTAATAATATTTTAAACTTCACTCTTGTAGATAACAAAAAATTTTAGGTAACGTTTATTTGTTAAAATTAATTTTATTTATTTGTATTATAACAATTTTTTGTTAAAATTAGATTTTTTTTTTAGAGTTGATGAACAGTCACCTCCAACAGGCGACGGCGAGAGGTGCGATCGTGCAAGGATTCCGACTTCCGAGGAACAGGCGGCGATGGCAGCAATAAATGGTCGGACGAACACGAGGGAACGGTCGGAATTTTTTTTCTATAAATTGGGTGAAGGAGTTGCCATTCTCCTCACCCTTGAAATTTTAACAAAGACATAAAAGACAATCTGATCTGAAAATAAAATCACTTAAACAATTCAAATCAAAGAGCCAAACATGCACATAATACATTTAATTATAACTGATTGTATAGCAACATCAGTTTAGTGTGAAAAGCAACACCCTCTTTTTTTAAGAAACAATTAAATGAACCCATGACCAGTAGTAGCAACAACAATAACTGGAATCCACAAGTCCCTCGGATCATCGGGTCCTACCATCCTTGGTCCATGTTCAACTTCATGGGCGGAATTACTTATTGTTGGACACATCAAGCACATTGATCACTGTTAAATTTCCTTATGGTAGTCAATTTTAAGCTTAGCCTAGTTAAAATTTCAGGACAACTAAACAAGATCTTATACCTGCATGATGAAGTGCAACCATATAAAATTTTGCTTTCAGTTGGGACTGGAAAGTTCAACCACAATGATCACCAAAACAAGGGATTTAAGAAAGTGACACAAGAATAATTTCTATCAAGCTTGGCTGTTCTACCTACAAAACAATCTATTGAAAGAAGGATTTTCATATATCCCTGAGCTTTTATATCAAAAATATATCCCCCAGTTTTGCAAGTTTTTTGTGTCGGTACCCAGCATCAACAGCTTGTCTTTTGTATCAAATTTTAGACAACCTATTGAGTTAGTTACTATTAGATTTTCAATAGTAATGTTGCCAAAAATTAGATTTTTAAGGTGTTGCAAACATATTTGGTGATACCTGAATTTTTAAGGTTGGCCCTATACAAAAAGTTGATGTGAAAGTTGGTGTAGGATCCTAATACCTACATTTCAAAAACACAATCACAAATGCAATGTTAAAGACCATTTGAAACAATTATCCAAACAACAGTTGATTACTAACCACCATTTAAAAAGAACAATGTCTAAGAAATACATGTATTACCATTAAAAGAATAATCAAAATACAGTTCTGTGAAGTATGGTTCTCTTTTTATGGATACATAAATAATCAAAAAATGGAACAACAAAGGAAGCCATTCATTTACTCAAACAACTAATATTAAATTTTAAAATTAAGAAAGAAATTTCCATTAATCCTGTTTTTTTTTCTTCCACTCTTAATATCTATGTTAGCTCCGGAATAATATACCATTGACTAAAATGTTATGCCATTTGAAACATAATCTCAAGAACTTTAGGAAAAGCATTTTAGGAATGGCTTCCCATGTGAATATACTCTTTTCTTGTTGACCCTTCAAGCTAAAAACTTCAGTAGTCCTTTTGAGGCCGACTTTTCCTTACATGAGGTTAAACTTACATGAAGGAGAATTTTCACTTGTCATCAATTGATTTTAAATCAAACTTTTACCTTAATGACTTTTGTGCCTGTGACTGATTTCAAACATGATGGGTCGTGGGGGAGACGGATGGATAAGTCATTTGGAGTTCAGGTGTGGGGGGCACATGAGGTGGGGAAGAGGACATGCATACATCATCATACATTCATTCCTTGACATCAAAGTAAGGTATAAACCAATAGTTGACAGGCATTCAGCTTTGTTCCAGGCCTTTTTGTGTACACTCAAGTCAGGTCCTCCCATACCAAGCAATCTGCCAGCACAACCGCCCATCTGTCTTTTATTGCTTTATTTTAGCTGCAGCTTGTCATATTCACATTGATGATATCTATTACATTGAGAGTACCATATTGCCATGTTGTTGTCTTTATTTCGTGTAATGAGGTGAGAACTAGAACCCATATGTTTATTTTTTTATTTTCTTTTGGTTCAAGAAAAAATATTAAAATCCAACTTTTTTTTAGGTTTCATTTATTAATGAAACTTTAGTTACAACTACAGAAAGTTAGATTTTAGAATAATTTCGTAAATAATGTTAAAATTGCATAACAAATTAAGAGATAAGAGTTTATATGATGATAATAATGAATAAAAATTTGCACAAAACAAAAATTGAAATTTAAGTTCTGTTAACAAACATGACCTGAATTTTTTTCTAATTCTTCAGTATATAGTATTAATTACAACAATTAATATCACCATGAGAATGTTCCTACAAAAAATATGCAACTTAACCATTTTAACTTTGAAATCTTCAGCGCATGCCATATAACTTGATTTATCAGTCTTTTTACCATTTGAGGTACTTGAACATTTAGCACAATGTTGATGCTGCTTCAACTTACTTAAAAATAAAATAAATAACACTTGAGTCATTAACCAAATCAAACCGAACCAATTTTAAATGATTTGATTTGACTAGAACAATATCTGAACCAAAGATTAATTAGATTAGTAATTACTTTGAGCTAAATGGAAAAACAGGCCAAATCAGACCATGTCTTCCCTAACTGTGGTATTAAACACCAAGCGTGGGGTGCTGATAAGCTAATTGATTTCATACTTATAAAAAAACTAAAACTTTGGAAATAGGAGATTTTAAGCAAGAACACTATTCAGGAGATCAAACCCTAAATGACAGTGTAGGAGATATTCAATATAATTTTCTTTATATCCACATTACTTCAAAAAACAAGAGTGCTCAAACAAAGATATCTTTCGATCTATCGGATTTGCAACAAATGTGTAACAGCTAACAACTAGTAAAAAAAAAAAAAATCTACTGAAATCACCACCAAAATAAAAAAATCGAAAAAGGGGCAAGAACTCACTGGAAAAAAGGGCGGATACCGGGAACGGAGGGTGGGCGAGGGAGGACGGCTAACGGGCGTGCGAGGTGAGGATGCCTGCGAGATCTGGCGAGGGCGAGCGGATACCGGCTGACGGACGGCTGCAGGCGCGCGAGATCCGGCTAAGGCGGGCGGGTACTGCGGGTGACGGACGGGCGCGAGGAGGCGAAGGGGTGCGACGAGGTGGACCGGCGAGGCAACGAACGACGGACCGGCGAGGCAAACGGGTGCGATGAGGCGGATAGCGGACTGGCGAGGCGGAGGGCGGACGGCGAAGCGGCAAGGCAAGGAACGAGTGGGAGTCAAACGTGCGGACGAACGACGTACGGGCGCGGGAGGGACTTAGGGTTCGTAGGGACATAGGGCGACGGATTTTTTACATCCGTCACTATTCATGTTATTGGCGACAAATATTTACACATAAAACATCCATCACTCGTATTATATATAAGAGATAAATTTTTGATTAATACGTGATGATAAAAATTTATGTGACAGATTTTTGATACATAAGTGATAAATTATAAATTATAAGTGATAAGTTATAAAAGTTTAAATTTTTTCAACTTTCAAAGCTCTCAATCATCTCATTTCTCTCAAGACTCGAGTCTCAACAGCTCAACTCAAGTTTCAATTTTCAAAGTTTTTAATTTCGCAATTCAATTTTACTGTTTTATAAATAGCTCTTGGCTCTCCCTCTCTGCTTGAAATGTCATAATTTATAAAAGCATCTTTGTTAATACTAGTAAAGTCATTAAAAAGGGTTTTTATGGAGTAAATTCACAATAAAAATAAAGACTATAAAAGATAACACTATAGAGAAGAGGGCATTCTACGATATCTACGATATCGACTTCTCCTACAAAAAGTTAAGTGATATTGGTAATTTAAATAAGCATGTAACTTAATGTGAATGTAGACATAATAAAGGTAAAATAATTCAAACTTAACTTTCTTTTACTCATAATGGTAGTCTTTCGTCATAGAGTTATAATCATAAAAAAGATAAGAAGACGTATGCAAAATTAATTTATTCAGCTAATTTACCTATTAATTTTAGTAAAAATAAATTTTATAAAAAATGTTACTAAATCATTGTATCTACAATATAAGTCTATATCAAAAAATATAATTAAAAAAGATATTATTGATGTATTTAACAAACTTAGACTTGAACTTATTGATTTAGATGGCACTATTTGTCTAATTCAGATAAAATCTACCGTTACTCTAGTTCTCTTGCTTGTTTTTGTTGTATTGCTTTGTTCTCGTATTTTGTTCTTTTATGTCATCTTCATGTTTCTTGTCTTGTGGCCTAAACGATTTTTATACACTGAGGACAATGCATTAATTTAGATGTAATGCAGCATTTTTGCAATAATTCCAACAAGTTTTTTTTTAAAGACAAACTCCTCACATGACCCGTACTTGCACATGCGTATTATAATGGGCACCATGCTCTTACAGTATAAAGATAAATGTAAAACTTGTGCTCTTAATGTCACATGATTTACACTTACAAATTTCACCTACAACATTTTCAATAAAAAAATTTATCAATAGTATGACATTGTTAAAATAGTAACACAATATATCATATATATATGTGATAACTTACAAATTACATTAAAACTTTTAAAGAAAATACTTAATTTTTTTAGCCAAGCAATGTTGCTTCCTACAACATCTCCTATTGTATTGTATCTCCCAAACGACCTTAATAATGATGTTCCTTCTAGATATTGACCTTGATCAATACTTCACACCAATTGGTATCTAGAAGAACTCTATGTACCAAAGTTTCTAGATGGTCACTTACAAATAGTTCAACTACCATCATTTCAAATCCAAGATAGACTAAACAAGGACGTAAAGACATACAATGCATGCTGTGTATGTGAAGTTCAATTGTACATTACATATTATACTTGGCATGAATTAAAAACAATCATCTTTAACATTTACAATAAAAAGAAATATATGTTTTTTACCTGTTCTTCACTAGTCTCTAATCTTGTTGGCATTATCTCATCCATCATCCTTCTCTACATTGGAAAATGTAATGAAAGTAGTGGTGATGCCCATTGAGATAATGATCCTAAACTAAATGGTGTTTTTGGGTAAGTCAAAGAAGAGATTCCCAATATGGTAAGTTAAAGAAAATGCTCCTCTTCTTCAAGTTATATGGTAGTGTTGTTGCATCAATTTTGTTCTTTTTAGAATGCCATTCAATCTTTCTCAAAGTGAATGAAAGATTTTGTATCTATTGTGTTGATGCTATAGTGTGGAGACGGTCTTCCACTAAGGAGCAAGCGGAATCTGGGTCTTAGGCCAGTAGCCACGTACTAGGAATCCGGATGTGCAAGGACCAAGTGCAATAGCAACGGGACCACGTTGTCATAAGTGTTATGGCAATGGACCTGCGTTGTGGAAATGGACTCAACTAGGTGGAGGCCGGACAACAAGTGAAGATTAGCAGAATGGTGGGAGGTTCACCGACTGGTCATCTAGATGCCGACTCAAAAGTCTGGCTATCGGGTCACTCCAACAGGAAACTGGTTGGAGACCAAGTGTAGCCAGAGAAGGTGCATAGGCAGAAGAAAGTTCCGGCTATCCAGTAATGTCCTTCCAGACACCGGTTGTTGATGACTTCAAGGGTCATTTGTAATGCTGCTGAGATTAGGGTTTCTTATGTGCCCTATAAATAGGGTTGTAACCAATTGTAACCAAGTGTGCAAGAGAGCCAGTGGCGACACAAAAGAAAGTGAGTACCAACACCTTGTGGAGTAGGCAGTTTGCCGAACCATGTAAATCATTGGTCGAACGGTGGGAGTAGGCAGTGTCACCTCCTTCTCTTACACTTGCATTCTTCCACTCACAATGAACAGCACGAGAGAGTGTGTGTGTTTTCCATCGATAAGCAACCTGAGAAGATGCGTATCATTGGGATGCATAATAGGTTGAGTTGCATCGGGTATTGGAAGGTGTAGTCTTTTTTTTTTTCCCAACAACTGGTATTAGAGCTTTTGGGTCAAGAAGGGAGTGTCGTTGGAGAACACTCAGCTAGAATGCAGTCTCAAGTGGAGAAGCTAGCATCCGTCTAGAGCAGGTCGGCATCCCACTGGCTAGAGTAGAGTCCAGAGTAGTTTGCTGCTAGGAGCAGGTGGGTGTCCAGAGTAGTCGATGTCCAATAGGGAGGACGGTAACTGGTTGTACTGGCAGCTGGATAGATCTACGCAGATTTTGGAAGAAGCTCAAGGGCACATCTACAGAAGAGGGATGTCGAAGGAAGGAAAGTGGAGATCGACTAGTTCGATGGAAGAGACTTTGGTTTGTAGAAAATGCAGATAAAGGATCTTCTATATCAGAAGAAGCTCCATCACCCTTTGTTGGGAAGAGGCTAGTGGGAATGGATAACAAAGAGTGGGAGTTGCTGGATCGCTAGGCACTAGGCGTGGTGAGGCTCACACTAGTGAAGAACATTGCCTTCAACGTCGCCAAGGAGAAGACTACAATCGAGCTGATGAAGGCCTTATCCAACATGTACGAGATGCCAACGGCATCAAACAAGGTATTTCCTATGTGCAAACTCTTAAACATGAAGATGCGAGAAGGTGCGGTAGTCACAGACCATGTGAACGAGCTGAACACGATTCTGACTCAATTGGATTCAGTGGAGATCTTGTTCAACGATGAGGTTAGAGCTTTGATTCTATTATCATCTCTTCCCTCAAGTTGGTCCACAGTCGTTACATCGATGAGCAACTCCCTAGGCCATGGGAAGTTGGATATGGGCAGCATTACAAATTTAGTCCTGAGTGTGGACATCCAAAGGAGAGGCAGTGGTGAAGCCTCAACGTCAGTGCTCAGTGTAGAGAGTAGAGGCAGAAGTTAGTCTAGAGGTAGGAGGAATGGGAAAGGCAAATCCAAGTCCAGGGGCACCAGCAAAGTCCATTCTGACATCAAGTGTTGGAACTATGAGCAGTACAAGCACTTCAAGTCTCAATGTAGTGCGCCAAGGAAGGACAGCAAAGGGAAGGCACCAAGAGATTTCGATGCAAACTCAGTGTCAGGGGACATAGATGAGGCCCTTGTTTGTTACGTCGACAGCTTAGTTGATTCTTGGGTGTTAGACTCTAGGGCTTCTTTCCACACCACCTACAGGAAGGAGTTGCTTTGCAACTATCGTGAGACTCCGGTGAAGAAGGTGTACCTCATGAACAACTCCAGTTTGGACATGTTAGGATGAGGAGAGGTTCGAATCAAAACCAAGCAAGGGCTATGGAGGTTGTTGGAAGTAAGGTACGTTCCAGATCTAGCCAAGAACTTAATCTCCATTAGCTATTTAGATGAAGATGGCCGCCATGTTGGGTTTGGAGTCGGAAAATGGAGGGTCACCAAGGGAATCTAGGTAGTGGCATCCGCAAATCGAACCAGTACCCTGTACCTAATAGTGGAAGACGTGGAGGGGATGCTCTTGTTTGTAAGCTCCATTGATGAGTTCGAGCATTGGCATTGTAGAATGGGACACAACAATTTGAAGGGGCTAAAGATGTTGGTAGCGGGTGGAAAGATTCCAAAGTTGAAGGATGTCAATTTGGATACATGTGAGCATTGTATTTTGGGGAAGCAAAAGAGAGTAAGCTTCTCAAAATCAACACACGAGCCTAAGCCGGAGAAGCTGGACCTCATACACATGGACATGTGGGGGTCAGCACCCATAAGCTCCATAGGCGGATCCCAGTACTATGTCACGTTCATTGATAATTGCGCAAGGAAGGTTTGGGTCTACTTTCTCAAGAGCAAGTCAGAGGTTTTTCAAGTCTTCAAGAAGTGGAAGGTAGAAGTTGAAGATCAGACGAGGAGAAAGTTAAAATGCATCAAGTCAGACAATGATGGCAAATACGATAGCAATGAGTTCATAAGTTTTTGCGAAGATGAGGGGGTTAGACGGTTGAGGACAGTTCCTGGAAACCCACAGCAAAATGGAGTTGCCGAGAGGATGGAACCAGACACTAAATGAGAGAGCCCGGTATATGAGGTTACACATCAACTTTCCGAAGTCGTTCTAGGAAAAGGCCGTTAGCATAGTAGCCTACTTGATCAACCAGTGTCCTTTCGTGCCAATGGGCTTCTAAGTTCCAGAAGAACTATGGATGGGAAAGGAGGTGAGTTACTCCCATCTCAAAAATTTTGGGTCCTTATCATTTGTTCATGTCAACAGCGATGAGAGGGACAAGTTAGACCAAAAATCACAAAGATGTTACTTCATTGGGTACAACCAGAACTATCTTGGCTACCAGTTCTAGGATGATGAAGCCAAGAAGGTGATCTAGGCCAAGGACATCGTGTTCGACGAAAGGACACTCTACAAGCATAGAGGTGCGGGGTCAGCTGAGCAACAACCGAGTAGCGTTAGCCGGCTATCGGCTGAAGAGGAGCGGCAACCGGATGGCCAGAGCTAGTTGTAGGTTGAAGCAAGTTGGGGCCCCTCACGGGTTCCAAATGAGCAGGGGTGGTGTCTGGAAAGATTCAATTGAATTTCGGAAGGTCAAGAGACAGAACTTCCAAATGAGTAGGGGTGGTGTCTGAAAGGATTCAACTGGATTTCGAAAGGTCAGGAGATAGAACTAAAGGACAACAACAATGTTGATCTCAAGATTGTAGGGGATTCTCAAACAGAGTCAGATGTAGATGAGTAGGCTCAGGAGGAACAACAACCAAATGATGAGGAGCAGGTGGTCACTCCTCAACTCAGGAGATCAACAAGAATCTCAAGACCTCTAGAAAGATATGTGTCATCTTTCAACTACTTGCTATTGACAAATGATGGTAAGCCAGGGACATACAAAGAAGCTGTCCAAGCTAGAGATGTAGACCAATGGGAACTAGCGATGAGATGAAGTCCTTGGAGAAGATCAAGATGTTGATGCTAGCTCGGCTACCAGAAGGTAGCCTGAATCTCTAGAAGGTGAAAGGAACAGAGAACGCTGCAGATATGCTCACCAAGGTGATGATGGTGAAGAAGTTGAGACTCTGCATGAGTCTCATCGATCTCCAAGATGCATGAAGCATGGATACAGGTGTTGGTTGTGGAACCCGTAATAAGTGCTACAGGAATCTAGGAGATTATCCAAAAGACAATCTCCAAGTGGGAGATTGTTGAGGCTACAGTGTGGAGACGGTCTTCCACTAGAGAGTAGCAGAAATCTAGGTCTCAGGCCAATAGCTGCATACCGAGAATTTGAATGTACAAGGACCAAGTGCAACAAAAATGGGACCATGTTGTCATAAGCGTTATGGCAACGGACTTGCGTTGTGGAAATAGACTCAACTAGGCAGAGGCCGGATAGTAAGTGAAGATCAGCAGAATGGTGGGAGGTTCACCAATTGGTCATCCGGATGCCGACTCAGAAGTTCGACAGTCGAGTCACTCCAATAACAAACTGATTGGAGACTAGGTGTAGTCAGAGAAGGCACGCAGGTGGAAGAAGGTTCCAGCTATTCGACAATGTCCTTCCAGACGTTAATTGTCGATGACTTCAAGGGTCATTTGTAATGTTGAGATTAGGGTTTCTTATGTACCCTATAAATAGGACTGTAACTAGTTGTAATCGGGTGTGCGAGAGAGCCAGTGGCAGCACAAAAGCAAGTGAGCACGAGCACCCCATGGAGTAGGTAGTTTGTCAAACCACGTAAATCATCATGTCGCCTCCTTCTTCTTCCTTCTTCTCTTTCACCTGTGTTATTCCACTCATGACGAACAACACGAGAGAGAGAGTGTTTTCCATCCGTGAGCAACCCAAGAAGATGCATATTGTTGAGACGCGTGACGAGTTGAGTTGCACCAGGCACTAGGAGGTGTGGTACTTTTTTTTTCCCAACTTATTATACCACTTCAATTCCAGTGAGTGATTTAGGCATTGGCCCTTGTTCACAAGTGTCATCAAATAAGCCTTTATTTGCCCTCCATTTATGGTTATATGGTAAGTACCTACTGTTCAGACTCAAAAATGTGCATTTTATTAATGTTAATTCATGTGTTTTAATGAATTTTATTTGCATTTTGTATTGAATTATGATGATTACAAGGTTAACTATACTTTTGAGCAGTATGCACGATTATTCACTTTAATGATGCATAAATTACGTTTTGAGTCATTAATTATATTTATGTTTATTACCTATTGAGAAAGGAATGAATGGTTGACATTTGACTCTTTAGGTTGCTAATAGAATGATTAATATACAGAGAAAAACTCGTAATTTATGCTTAAATGCAAGTCCAAGGATTACGCTGTTTACCCACGGACTTATCCATGGGTTAAGCTATTTACCCTCTGACCATTCTATTAGCGTTAAGGGTTTACCCACGAACTTACGCAAGGGTAAATTGGTTTACCCTCGGACCTATACCCTGTTTGTTCTATGCAATGAATTTCATTGATATTAAAGTAATTGCAATTACAGTTAAGATCTAAATGTTATGAATTATTTCTCCTGTAATATGATGCATTTCACGAAAGGTATTTCTTAAGTATTTGCAAGGAAATTCAATAAGTAACTGCAGGAATTACATAACAAAGTAGAATTAAATATTAACTTAGCTGCAGCTCAACCATGAAGAACGTGGACAGACAGGCTGAAGTAGTGGATTGCATGGGATGATCTCACATGTCCGGATGTGCATCACGCCCTTGTTAACTACTAGCTCGTAAACTGCCAATCCTCCCATCTATAAAATAGTCTCGTAGCCTTGGAACTAGCCCCCCCTCTCTTCTTCCTTCATCCACCATTTATAGAGCATTTTCCATCTTCTTCATCTTCCATCCTCCACCCACTTATCTCTTCCGAGAGGAGATTGACGACCTCCTCTTCTCCAACCATTCGCGTAGTGTATTTGCTATTCTTTTATTGATTATGATCTACATTTAAAGTCCATTTGTTGTTAAATATGTTTATCCTTATGGAGCAGTTGATTTGTTGTTTTGCCATAAGTCATGTTGTAGAAGACTGTCCTATCCTAAATGACTCTGAAGATGTTAATGCTTTATTCTATAATCAACGTAACAACTCAAATTTCAATCCTACTTATAATCCTAGGTGGAGGAACCATCCTAATTTTTCATGGAAAAATCTAGGCCAACAACCACCTCAATCTATAAGACAACCTTTTATTGAACAAAATGCAATGAACAATAGTTCTTTAAATGTAAATCATAATCAACTTGTTCATGATCAAACTTTTGAGAAACAAATATCAAGCTTACTGCAAAAAGTAGATTCAATATTAAAATTGAATCCCCAAATTATTGCACATGATCAAACTATTAAAAGAATTGAAACACAATTGAACCAAATATCGAATTCATTGAACCTAAGAAACAAAGGTGCTCTTCCAAGCCAATCTTTATAGAATCCCCATGTACCTGATGGGCATATAGCTCATGGAGGGCATGTGCAACAATCTCCATGTACCTGTTAGAGAAGAGGAGGTCATCAATCTCCTCTCAAAAGAGATGAGTGGGTGGAAGGTGGACGATATAGAATGCTCTATGAATGGCGGATGGAGGAAGAAGAAAGAGGGGGGGGGGGTCTAGTTTCATAGCTACGAGACTATTTTATAGATGAGAGGAGTGGCAATTCATGAGCTGGCTAACAAGGGCATGGTGCACGTCCGAACATGTAAGATCTCCATGCAAGCCACTTCTTTAACCTATCCGTCCATATTCTCCATGGCTGAGCTTTAGCTAAATTAATGTTCAATTCTGCTCTTCTACATATTTCCTTGCAATTGCTCATCAAATTTCCCTGCACATACTTAAGAAATACCTTTCGTGAAATACATCATATTACAGGAGAAATAATTCATAACATTTAGATCTTAACTATAATTGCAATCGCTACTACATCGTTGAAATTCATCGCATAGAACAAGCAAGGTATAGGCTCGAGGGTAATCCAGTTTACCCTTGCGTAAGTTCGTGGGTAAACGGCTTAACCCTCAGACTCTGCACTTAGACATAAATTACAATTTTTTTCTATAGATTAATCACTTTATTAGCAACCTAAAGAGTCAATTATCAACCATTCATTCCTTTCTCAATAGGTAATCAACACAAACATAATTAACGACTCAAAACTTAATTCATGCATCATTAAAGTGAATATACATGCATAATGCTTAAAAATATAGTTAACCTTATAATCATCATAATACAATGCAAAATGTAATTCAAACTCATTAAAACACATGAATTAATATCAATAAAATGCACACTTTTGAGTCTGAACACCAACCTAACAACATTGCACATGCAGGGAAGTCGTTAATCGCCCACATTAAAGCTGCACACATATGAAATATCTCCTATTTTGATTATCATATGTTGGAACACCTTCATTTCATAAAAGTTTGAGGTCATCAATTAATGGTTGCAAGTAAACATCACTAGCATTACCAGAAGACTTTAGACCAAGAATTATCATAGATAATAGCATGGTGGGCTTCTTCATGCACATCCAGGGTAGAAAGTGCAAATAAACAGATTAAGTTAATTCTTGAGAAAGTTGTTAACACCACTAGAAAGGATTGGACAAAAAAATTAGTTAACACACTTTGGGCATATAAAACAAGCCTTGGAATGTCCCCTTTTAGGATTGTTTATGGAAAATCTTTTCACCTACCAATTGAAATGGAATGTAAAGCATATTCGGCTCTCAAGTCAATTAATTTTGATATAGATAAGGTTGGGGTGTTTAGAAAGTTGCAATTAGTAGAATTGGATGAATTGAGGGATGGAACTTATTCTAGAACCTTAATTGAGAAAGAGAAAATGAAAAGATTGCATGATAAGAAAATTATTAAAATAGAATTCACTCCTGGTCAAGAGGTTTATCTTTATGTCTAGGCTGCATTCTCATCCTGGTAAGCGTAGGTCACGTTGGTCAAGTCCATTTGTTATGCATTCTATTTTTCCTTATGGAACTGTTGAGGTTCTTAATCCTAGAAATAATAATGTGTTTAAAGTAAATAGGCAAAGACTTAAGCCAATTCTTAATCATTATAAAGAAAGAATTTCTAGAGTTGAAGAAATTAAACTCATTGAACCAACACAACTAGAATAAACACAACTAGCCATATGCTATATGTAGTACTCATCATTCCAAATGGATTGAAGCCATCACTTGCTAATCCAAGTCTTGCATTATGAGGATCAACACTAAGTGACTCATGCATAATGTTAAATATTTGCCAAGATGTTGAATTAGCTAGACGTCACAAGACATTGTCAGCTATGCACTCTTCATTATGTCATCTCATTGATGATGTGATCCTTTGAGACATGAATAATCTTTGCAATCTTGGTATTATCGAAAAATAGCACAACACCTTATTAGAAATTTTTTTTACTGTATGGGACACCCCTTCATGACGTGTGTCAATTGTGGTGTTATTTTTCCACTTAGATTTACCACTTGTGGGCAATTGTCCAAGTTCATAGTATTCTTCCAAAATAACACAAGATTATCAAGACATGCATCTATCTTCTTACAGTGAAGTCCTAATTTCTTCACCATTCTCTTCAAATCATACATGTTGTTAGGGAAATTTGCCTTTGGAAATGCATCTTTAAGTAACTCAAGTGACATATTAAATGTTGAGTCACTCCACTGTCCCAAACATTTGATATGAAACAACTTTACAATAAAAGTTAGTCTTGTATAATTGACACATCCATCATATAATGGTCTATTGACATCCTCTACATCATTGTAAAAATCTTTGACATATTCATATCCCTGATTATGACCTTCTACCCTCTCATCCATCTCTTGAATCATATCATGCATATCTTCAAGCATTTCTTCAAAATCATTGTCACCATTCTCTCATTCATATGCTTCGTGGTCATCATAGCCATCCTCGTGCAAACCACATTGATGAATCTATTCACCAGGATATGTTCACACTGTGTAATTGGTAAGTATGTCATTCCATAGTAAATGTTCTTGAACGATCTCTAGTTCTTTCCACAACCCATTTATACTTCTTACATAGGGACACTTCACTCGTCCTGAGACCAAAGCATGAGTTCTACCCTACTTCACAAATTCATGTACTCCTCTAATATATTGCAATGTATTCCTACATATAACATTTACATAGAGTTAAACAAAGACCATTTCAAAAATCCAAAAAACCTATATGATAATGGACTCTGTTAGGGATAATGTTTAATTAATTATCTATTTATGTTTTGATGATGAGTAATGTTAATTTAAAGTCTTGAAAATTATAAGTTTAATGTTGATTATAATATGTGTTTAATATACAGGTTATTCAATGAGTCAATTGACTATTAACTACACAAGAAAAAGTTTCTAAATGTCAACTATACGTGAGTCTATAAAGTTCTACTAGAACTATACATGAGTCTGTAATGTTAACCGATAACTATACAAAGTAAGTTACTTGTGAGGTTTCTTATTTGTTATTTATTATATATGTACTTTATTTGATAACTATACAAAATAAGTTTGTATACTTAGAACTTAACCATACAAACATTACAGTGTTATAACCGTATTTGAATAAGTCTTACTAATTTATCAAATCTTATTCAATATATCTTTTATTTAATGTTATTGTAAGAAAATATCTTGTAGGAATACCGATTCTATAGGACATACCTATTCAATAGGAATACCGATTCAATAGACATTAATGATGATCAATGGAGATCATGTATGAAGAATAGGTCATTAGAGTTTAAGTATAAATACCCCTTTGTATCAAATGAAATGTTATGTAATTTCACAATATTGTATTTGATAGTTATTTGCTTTAAGTGTGAAGTTCATATGGAGAACAGAAGATCTAAAGTTCATCCATCTCTAATATTGTATTAGAGAGTTATTATTGCATCAATTTTGGAGAAAAATAGTTAGAATCTCTTTAGAGCTTAATAATTTGTGTTTTTCTCTAGGTTTCAACTATTTATTGAAAAACCTATTTCACAAGGTTGTTGTAGAAAAGAGAACACTAAAGGGTAAGGGCCTTCAAGGTGTTCTAGAGCAAACATTATGAGGTTCCGTAGTGTTTGAGGTTAACTTGATGAGGGTCCGTTAAGTTTCAAGATAACTTTACGAAGTCGGTGCTTTGTAAAAGTTACTGTTCTATGAGAACGAAGTTGTAGACTGTTCAGACTCAAAAGTGTGCATTTTATGGATATTAATTCATGCATTTTAATGAGTTTTAATTACATTTTGCATTGAGTAATGATGATTACAAGGTTAACTATACTTTTGAGCATTATGCACAATTATTTACTTTAATGATGCATGAATTAAGTTTTAAGTCGTAAATTATATTTGGGGTGATTACTTACTAAAAAGGGAATGATTGATTGATAATCGACTTTTTAGGTTGCTGATAAATTGATTAATTCACAGAAAAAATCACAATTTATGTCTAAGTTGCAGAGTCCGTAGGTTAACCCTTTAAACCACAAACTTACTCATGGGTTAACTAGGTAAACCGCGAGCCTGTATCCTGTTTATTCTGTGCAATGAATTTCATTGATGTAATAGTGATTACAATTATAATGAAGGATTAAATTCATCATATTTAATAGAAGGAACTATGGAATTTAATGACTACTCTTCATAACATGATTTAGAAGGACTTAATGTTAATCCTCAAAATAATTATAACTGGAATGACAATTCTAATTTATGGAAATGTAATGACAATTCAGCAATGTAAAATCATTATTTAAAATATAATTACATGAATAAAAATCTAAATTATCAGTTAAACATATCATTATAGATACAACAATTAATGGATAAAATAGATGAATCAATACAAAATATTGAGGAGAGTAACAGATTGAATGAATTTGAAACTGATAATTATTTAAATTGGTCAATCTTAACAGAGGATCAGAATGTTCAAGGAATTAATGCAGATTTAACAAATCTTAATGATGATTTGCCAATGAATGCTGGAACTAATCAGAACTATGTTAATCAGAAAATATCATTGGGAATTGAACAACTATTGAATAGAGTTAATGAATCAATACAACAAACAGAAGACAGTAAGATATTAAATGAGTATGGAAATAGTGATAATCTAAATTGGTCAAATGAAAATCAAATCTATCAAGATGTGAACTCATTAGGAGATATGTTATTTACAGATGAGAATATGCAACCATTTGAGATAATTGAAGAAAATCATTATGGTGATTCAATTGCATTTAATCATATGGAAAAATTGGATGAAATTCAAAGATCAATTGATTTGTTTTTAAGGAATTCATCTAATTCTAATCTATCAAAACCAAATAATGTGTCAAAAGAAGAATCAAAGGATGTAAATATTATGTTAAGATCTGGTATAACTTATGAAGGTCCTGCAAAGGATGATAAAGAAGAACAAATTAATGACAATTATACAAACAAAGAGGAAACTAATGTACAATCTAATCCAGAAAACAAATTTGATGCTGAACTAGAGAATAATATAGAAATCAAAAATAGTAAAGAATCTGAAGATACAACTATTAAGAAAAACATTAAAAATGAAGATAAGTTAACAAATGAAAATCATTTTCCATTTCCATATAGAATGAGAAATGTTAAGCATCAAGAATTGGAACAAATCAATAAAGTATTTGAGCAAGTTAAAATCAATATACCATTATTGGAAATTATTAGACAAGTTCCTTCTTATGCCAAATATCTTAAAACTCTTTGTACTAAGAATAGAAGGAAGAAAATATTAAGAAAGACATTTTTAGCTAAAGAGGTAAGCTCTCTGTTAATTAATATTGTACCTGAAAAATTAAATGATCCAAGAACTCCTATTATTTCCTGTTATATAGGAGATTGTTATTTCAATACAGTGTTAATAAACTTAGGAGCTGAAATTAATGTCATGCCTAATTTTGTTTATGAGAAGTTAAAATTGGATAATATCAAACCTACTAAAACAGTTATTCAACTTGCAGATAAATCCATAAGGTTACCTTTTGGTAAAGTGGAAGATATTTTAGTAAGGATTATGGAATTTGTCTACCCTGTCGATTTTACTGTAATGGAAACACATGCTTCAAATATAAATCAAGATCAAGCTATAGTTATTTTAGGAAGGCTATTTTTAGCTACAACTGATGCTTGCATAAGATGTAGAAATGGTTGGATGGAATTAGCTTGAGGTGATCAAAAGTTAGAACTGAATATTTTTAGTGGAATCAAGAAAAATCTTAAAGAGCTCCAATTTAAAAAATTTAAAGTTAATCTAATGGAAACTTTTAAAATAGATGAGAATTTAGATGTGTAAGAATTAGATCATGTTGAAATATGTGTAATACCAACTGAAGAAATGTTGAAAGAGAAAATATCTGAGCAAACCGAAATTATGGACATAAACAAAGAAAAATTCGAAAATGATAACAAATCTTTAATTTTAGAACATCCTGTTCTTGAATTGAAACTACTTCTAGAAAATCTAAAATATGCATTTTTTGTGAAAAATGAAACTCTACTATTCATTATTGCTTTCGATTTAACACCAATACAAGTAGAAAATCTTTTAAAAATGTTAAGAAAACATAAATGAGCAATAGGATAGCAAATGTCAAACATAAAAGGTATAAGTTCAATTATTTACCAACATAGGATTAATCTGGAATCTGAATTTCAACCTATTAGGCAACTATAGAGAAGATTAAATTTGAATATTAAAGAGGTTGTTAAAAAGGAAATTCTGAAATGGTTAGACAATGATATAATTTATCCTATATCTGATAGCTCTTGGGTAAGTCCAGTGTAGGTAGTACCTAAGAAATCTTGGATAACAATTTTAGAAAATGATAACAAGGAATTAGTTCCAACTAGAGTTCAAACTGGTTGGAGGGTTTGTATCAGTTACAGAAGATTGATTGCAACAACTAAGAAAGATCACTTTTCATTGCCTTTT
Organism: Amphibolis antarctica; assembly: GCA_024699675.1. Classification (NCBI taxonomy): domain Eukaryota; kingdom Viridiplantae; phylum Streptophyta; class Magnoliopsida; order Alismatales; family Cymodoceaceae; genus Amphibolis; species Amphibolis antarctica. Next base: position 68,796 of record JAMKPZ010000100.1, read on the forward strand.
ATAAATCAAATGTTAAAGAAACTAGCAAGGCATGAGTATTATTGTTTCTTAGATGGCTATTAAGGTTATAATCAAATTCCTGTTGCACTTGAGGATCAAGAGAAAACAACTTTTACATGTCCTTTTGGAACTTTTGCCTTTAGTCATATGCCTTTGGGCTATGCAATGCACTTGCTACATTTCAAAGATGTATGATAGGCATCTTCATAGACTTTATAGATGAATTTTTAAAAGTGTTTATGGATGATTTTTCTATATATGGAAACTCATTTGAAAAATGTTTAAGTAATTTAGAAAAAGTGTTAGAGAGATGTGAACAGAAAAAGTTAGTATTGAACTAGGAAAAATGTCATTTTATGGTTAAACAAGGAATAGTTTTAGGACATGTTATTTCTACGGAAAGTATAAAAGTTGACAAAGTAAAAGTGGAATTATTATCTAATTTACCTATTCCCAAAATAGTTGAAGATATAAGAGAATTTTTAGGACATGCTGACTTTTATAGAAGATTTATTAAAACTTTTAGTAAAATTGCTCGACCTTTAACTCAATTATTAATTAAGGATGCACAATTTGATTTTAATGAGGAATGCACGAAAGCTTTTGACTTTCTAAAAGAAGCCCTGACCACTTCACCTATAGTTTATGCACCCAATTAGTCTCAACCTTTTGAATTAATGTATGATGCATTAGATTATGCTTTAGATGCAATCTTGGGTCAAAAATTAGATAAACTATCAAGAGTAATTTATTGTGCTAGTAAGACATTAAATGAAACACAAATTAATTACAGTATAACTGAAAAAGAATTTCTAGCTGTAGTATTTGCCTTAGAAAAATTTAGGTCTTATCTAATAGGCAGTCACACTATCATTTATATTGATCATTCAGCACTTAAGTATTTGCTAGTTAAAAAAGATGCTAAAGCAAGGTTTATAAGATGGATTTTGTTATTACAAGAGTTTGATTTGGAAATTAAAGATAAGAAAAGTTGTGAAAACAATGTGGCAAATCATATGTCTAGGTTGGATGCTTCATTTCTTTTTAGTTCGCCAATAGATGACACATTCCCAGATGAGCAATTGTTTATGCTAAATTCCTACCCATGGTATGCTAATATAGTTAATTACTTGGTTACAGGTGTAGTACCTCATGATTGGTCTAATTTAGACAAGAAAATATTTTTTTCGAAGCTTAAATACTTCTTTTGGGATGATCCTTACCTATTTAAGCAATGCCCTGATCAGATTGTAAGGAGATGCATCCCAGAAATAGAAACTCAATCAGTGTTGTCATTTTGTTATGATCAACCTACTAGAGGACATTTCAGAGCTAAAAAGATAGCTTTAAAGGTGCTTCATGGTGGCCTATATTGGCCAACATTATTTAAAGATGCGTATGAATTTTGTAAAAAATGTGTCTAATGCCAAAAAGTAGGTCGAATTACAAAACAAAATGCCATTAAATCCTATCTAGGAAGTAGAAGTTTTTGATGTATGGGGTATAGATTTCATGGACCTTTTTCCAAATTCAAATGGTTTTGTTTATATCATTTTGGCAGTAGAATATGTAACCAAATGGATAGAGGCAATCTCTACTAAAACTAATGACTTTATAATAGTAATGAGATTTTTGAGATCTAATATAATGTCTCAATTTGGTATTTCAAGAGCAATTATCAGTGATAAGAGAACTCATTTTTGTAACAAAAACTTTGAGAAATTATTGAAAAGATACGGAGTGTTGCATAAGTTAGCTACCCCTTATCATCCACAAACTAGTGAATAAGTTGAAAGTGCTAACAAGCAAATTAAAGGAATTTTAGAAAAAGTAGTAAACACCACTTAGAGAAATTGGTCAGATAAGCTAGATGATTCTCTTTGGGCATATAGAACAGCTTATAAAATAATATTAGGAAGAACTCCATATAAATTAGTATATGGAAATACTTGTCATTTACTTGTGAAATTAGAATATAAAGCATTATGGGTACTTAAGAAATTGAATTTAAATATAAAAATATTAGGTAGTAATAGACAAGTACAATTAGTAGAGTTAGAGGAATTAGGAAATATGACCTATGAAAGTTCAAAAATAACTAAAGAAAGGATGAAATCATGGCATGATAAAAGAATTTTACACAAAATATTTGAAAAAGGACAAGAAGTTTTATTATATAATTTAAGGTTACACTCTTTCCCAAGGAAATTGAAATCCAGATGGACTGATCCATTTGTTATTAAACATGTTTATCCATATAGAGCAATAGATTTGGAAGATCCTCAAAGTCATAAATTTTTTTAAAGTTAATGGTCAAAGATTAAAACATTTTCTAAAATATTCCGATAGGAAAGAGGTGGAGGTTGTTAACCTAGAAGAAGATTAAAAGAGTACTATAAATTAATTAATTAATTAATAATAATAATAATAAAATAAAAAATAATATATATATAATATAAATACAAAAACATATAAGAATACAAACATAAACAAAGAAAAAATAAGTATATTTATAAGAAAAAGAAAAGAAAAACATTTTGACCTATACATTATATTTACTTAAGCAGTAATATGTCAGTACAAAATAATTATTCGAATTGTTAACTACTGTGTTTTATTTTGAGTCACTTCGTGAGTAAGTGAGTTTATCCACGAGGTTAGTTCACAGGTTATCTTGTTTACCTGCGAGGTATGTCGAAAGGAAAAAAAAAAAAAAAAAGAACTTTTGGGGAGAAACCGCGAGTTAGTTTGCGGGTTACCTAGTTTACCCACGGACCAGCCTCATGGATTATTGCCCTGTGAGCCAAATAAGGTTCTGTTTGCTGGAAAATGTTATTTTTAAGCATAGGATTTACTAAAACTAAACGACATTAATCATCTGAGTATGATTAAAATGTGATTTCATAATTCGAATGATTAAGAGAGGATTTTTAAAGAGAAATACAATTTGGTGGATTGCTAAATGAATGGAAAATTTGAGAATAAGGCAAACCACAGAACATGCACGACTGTAATAAAGTGTGTTCATAAAATTGATTTCACTATAATTGTTTAATTTGAACAATTTTTATGAATACTTCTCCATTGAACTATTGAATGAAAAATTTTAGAAAGAAACAAACCATAGAACATATACAAGTATAATACACACAAAATTAAACTTAAAACACTTGCATTAAACATTATAATGTTTACATCATGGGAGAGTTGTCTCTCCAAATGTTTAAACTACATACAAAGAGGAAGGGAGATTACAACTACTTCTCGGGGAGTCTAGATTTAAGTGCTACAACTTCTTCCTTCAGAGATGCAATCTATTCTAGTACAGTGTCCATCTTTTCTGATTTAGAGGTTGACCCTCTCTGCTATGAAGTGGATGGTTCACTGTGGATCTGAGGTGTCAAGTTATCTTCTCTTGAGAGTTGTTTCAAATCCTTGGCAGTTAGCACCCTGGACTTCAATTTCTTCACTGCCTAGGAAGATAAATTAGAAGAGCTTGACACCAATTGATAGATAAGATCACCATAAAACAATTTATTCTTAATGTTGGTGATCTTTGAGATAAATATCTTGTACCAATTCACCTGAATCTTGTTTAACACTGCATAGGTTGCCATTTAACAAAGATGGACAGTTCCAAATCATGTCCAAATCTTTGGTAAATGATTCTGATCAATATTAATGCAACCATATGTGCTTTACCTTTCATGTATTTCAGCATATTGAACAAGTTGATTCGAGGGTTAATGGCCATGCAATCCTTCATTTCTTGTTCTGACTATTCAGCCATTGTAGAAGATTCAAGGATCTCTACACCCTCATTTCTTAACCTTAGGCTTTCATACACACATTCAGGTGTTAAATGAATATTTACCTCTGTGACATTACTAACATGAACATCATCCTCTTGATGCAAATTAGCATAAAAGGCACGTACTAAATTCTCAACTTTAAAATTGTTACCTGACCTTAGGATAATCTTCAGTAGCCCTTGAAAATCTAGTAGTTCCTTGATTTCATCCATGAAATCAAAATCCATTGGCCTGCTAAATAAGACATCAAAGCCCTTGATTTGTTGGAATCGATTTTGATCCTCAGCATTTCTAAAAATTATTGAATTTATTTCTTCTTATTAGGCTGGATTTGTAAATTGAGAGGAGGATGGTGCTGAAGGTTTTGAAGCTCTTGCACTCTGTTCAGTGTGGATGGAGAATAAACCACTATTTCTCTATTTGAAATTAGTGGAATCGCTTCTGTATCAACTCTATCTTCCACTCCACTTGGTTTAGCTATTTGCTTAGCAGTAAACTCTGGCTGCCCTAAATCCCCCTCTGATTGGCATGGAATAGGAGGACTGCCAGTAGTCCCTCCGTCCTTCTCTTCTCTCTTAGAGGAGAGAATCTCCTCTATTGGGGCATGCTATACACATACACATATAAGAAAAAGAAAGTTAAAACTAAGTCATGATTACTTATCAAAAACTATATAAATAAAAAAAAACTAAAAGGGGAGTTTAATTTAAAAATGTTACTTGACCCTCTTTTGAAGCAAAGTGTATTGCTTCATGAATGGTCTGATCTGCCCCTTCAAAATCGTGGAAGTCTATTGTAGGAACAATTGCTCCTACCATAGGTCCTTCCTCCTGAAAATTAAAATTAAGCACAAATGAGAAATGAACATTCAAATTAATTTAAAGTGGAGATCAAAGTCAAATTAAAAATATAAGTGTTACCTAAAAATCCATCTAATTTTCAGCCTCCACAATAGGAGGGATCTCTTCTAGGATTGATACATTTGAGGAAGAAGGAAGTGTCTTCTTGCACCTAGGGTGAGATCATCATCACCATCTTCAGACTCCTCTTCCTCCTGTCCTGCTATTGAAACATCCCCCTCCTGTTGGTCTTCCTCCACTTCTTGCTCTTGTTCTTGTAGTTGTTGGTGGTGGTGGTGGTGATGGTGTTCTTCTTCTTCTTCTTCTTCTTCTCTGTTTTGCTACTGTTGTTGCTCATTAGTAACTCTTTCACCCTTCTGTGGTACTGAAGGGCTAGCTCCACTGTCACTAACATACATGAAATCAAAATCTTGTGGCTCCTCTTTAATGGTCACCTCTGCTACCTTCTAAAGAGCTTCAACTTCAGCCATCTCAGTTGCAAAAGAGGCCTTCTTGACCATGCGTTTTCTCCACTCATAAAGAGTACACTGAGCTACAATTTCTAAAACTTCAAAATCATACTTGAATGAAAAATTCATACTACTCCCTCTCATCCCTATCTTCTGGGAGGCATTGGATGCATTTAATTCCTTGGTGATAGCAAAATACAAAGTTTTCATGAACCACAATTCAACCCTAGTATGGACTATATTTTGTGCCAGAATGTTCTTGGGCCTAATTGCACACTCATCTAGCCATGTTTGGTGAGTGTGATCATCAATGGCCTGAATTACCTCAGGGGGAAGGCAAGTGAATTCCCTCTGTACTTTAGTTTCAAAATGGTTCAACTGATATTTCAAATCTTTCAAAATCTTTTTCATCGTTTTGTTATGGATGCGGTTGCTTATATGCCAATCAACAGCCACAAGTTTAAAGTTATCAAACTACATCAACTTCATACATTCCTTAGTAAACATAGACCTCCTGGGTGTTGTTATTTGCCATGGGCATGCAAAATAGGTTTTACTTTTAATTTTAATAGAACCACTTGTGGCTAAGTAGAACACCTCTCTACAGAACCAAAATATACACCTTTTTCGAAATAATTATTGAACTAACTGATTTCTAGTGCGAGCTAACATTTCCTACCCTATTTCTCTTTCAATATACAAAGCTATTTTCTCTTTAAGGAAATTTGGAACAACAAGAGAAGCTTCCTTACTTTGTCTAAGATGCTTGGTTGTGTCTTCTTTTACCGTTAATTTAAAGATAAGCAAATCTTACTTGATTTAGGTGCAGTTTTAACATTTAAGGGTACTGATAGAAGGACTATGCACAAATTATTTTGTTAGGAAAAATGAGCTAAGATTTGGACTAATTGGCAGTATTTGTTGGTTTATCATTTTGACAAACATCAATGGAAACTAGTCAGAGAAGTTTATTTTGGAGAAAGACCAACAAATAATAAAAATAATGTGATTATTGATGGAATCATTTACTTCATAACAAGTTGTACACCTCAATATATTAATGGACTCACGATCATTGTCATCAATATTGAAAATGAATCAGTGAAGCTCCTACCTGTCCCATACCCTATGGGTGCACAGGAAATTTCATTCTATTATTTAGTTGAGTTAGCTTTATTTGGAGGAATTAATGTAGAACTTGCATCTCTTAGTTTAATTCGATGGTGGGATGCTAAAATGAAATTTGAAGAGTACAAGACATTGAAAAATGGGAATGAAATTGGGTTTACATAGAATTACAACTGGAGGATCTAGGAGAACCTGACATGCCATATAAAGGAAAGATTAGAGTTTTCTATTTCATCAATAGAGATACTCTTATTTATAGTGCATGAGATCATCTCTATTATTACAAGATCCAACTGTTAGATGAAAGCTACAATGTCAAACTTCTTCATCAATTAACCTTGCCTACTTCTACAGTGTGGTTGCAAGATTTAATTCCCTATGCAAATACTTTGCAACTCTGTGCGTAGTATTTTCTGTCTATCCATGAGTTAGTTCGGGGGTACACTAGTTTACCCACGAACCTGTCCGTGGATTGTGTCAAAAAACTCCTCTGTTGAATACTTACAATGTTTGCTATTTATTTTTTTGAACATCTCTATTGTATTGTGCTCAAAACTATATGAACATTTGTTGCAAGTTTATATCAAGTCTGAAATTTTATATCATTTACTATAGTTGTGGTACTATTGTAAACAGATACACCTGTTACATGACAGCATGGAATGGGAGCCAAAGCTTACCTAATGACGGTATATAAGCAAATCTTCTTTTATATTTAAATGTTGTATGTTAGATTGGTTAAGGGATTCATCTCATAGGTTAGTCCAAACACCTATAAGAAGAACAATTATGGCTGCCCCACAGCAAGAATAACCTAGAGAACAAATAATAGGTAGTATGTTTTACCCTAATTTAATGGATGAACCTTCCTGCATAACACCTCCTGAATGTACTAATGACAGATTCGAATTAAATTCCAATTATATCAACCAGTTACCAAAATTTCATGGATTTTAAAAAGAAGATGCTTATTGGTTTTTAAAAGAATTTAATGAAGTTTGTAATATGATGAAAGTACTAAACATGTTTGTTGATGTAATTAAACTAAGGTATATGCCTTTTGCTTTAAAAGATATTGCAAAAAGATGGTTATACAGTTTACAACCAAATTCTATTACCAATTGGAATCAATTTTGTTCTGAATTTCTAGGAAAATACTATCCAATGCATGTAACAATTAAAAGAAAGAATGAAATTTTAAATTGTAGACAGAAACCAGGAGAACCTTTCTAGAAATATTTTACAAGATTTCGTGACCTTCTAGCTTAATGTCCACATCATGGAGTAGAGAGAGTTACCTAAATCTGAACTATTTATGAAGGAATCGATTATCAAACAAAGACACTTTTAGAATCTTTGAGTCAAGATGGATTTTTGAACCAAGGAATAGATAATGCTTGGAATTCTTAGAAGATTTAGCCAAAAGAATTGTCCAATGGGAAAGTGCTGCTAAAGTGAGTCAGGAACAAATTTTTGTCCCTAGGGGAGTACATATTGTTGAACCATATGTTACCTTAGAAGCTAAAATGACTAGCTTGATACATAACATTGATGAAGTATAATTTAAATAAAAGACTAAGCCTAACATGCCTAAATGTACAAGTTGCTTTGCCAAAGGTCATGTTGTAGAAGACTGTCTTATTTTACATGAATCTAAAGATGTTAATGCTTTATTTTATAACCAATGTAAGAACTCTAATTTCAACCATACTTATAATCCTAGGTGGATGAATCATCCTAATTTTTCATGAAAAAACCCAAGACAACCACCTCAATCTGTAGGACAACCTTTTATTGAACAAAATACAATGAACAATAGTTCTTTAAATTTAAATCAAACTCAACCAGTTCATGATCAAAATGTTGAGAGACAATTAGTACACTTAATGCAAACAGTAGAAACAATATTAAAGTCCAATTCTCAAATTGCTGGTCATGATCAAGCTATTAAAAGAATCAAGACACAACTAAACCAAATATCTAATTCACTTAATCTAAGAAACAAAGGTGCTCTTCCAAGTCAATATGTTCAGAATTCCCATTTACCTAATGGGCATATAGCTCATGGAGGGGATGAACAACACCACACAGCTTAAGCCAATAAGGCTGCAGTTTGGTGGTGTTTGTTTATAAACCATCTAGTTTTCTTGTGAGCCATTAGAACTCCATAAGCATAGACATATATATATAAGCACTGTTTTTATTTCAATTATACTAATTCTGTGAAAAGAAAGAAAAAATATATCACATCCTTATCATCATTCTTTATTGATGCATAGCAATTGTGTTTAATTTCTATAGCATTACTTATGCATTTCAAACGACTTATCCTGTTAAGTTCAATGCATTATTTAGCATGTATCACATTTTCATGATCGATATTGGGGATGTTTATTATATTCCTTATGTGTTATGAATTTTCCTATCTATACTGAACTTTCCATTTACATTGAGGACAATGCAAAGTTAAAGTATGGGAGGGAGGCTTATGTTTAAGTATGTAAGTTCAAAATTTTAAAAATGTTCAAAATTTTAAAACAAAAAATTTCTTTTCTGATATTTGTGATTTTTTTTGATTTTCGCATCTTTAATATCTTTTATGTTTTTATTTGAGAACAAAACTTCAGGAATGTAAATTTCAATTGTTGCTATTAGAATTAATGGGAAGACCCTATTATATTGAGCGGAGAATTTCTAGAGCCAATTCCAAGTAACTTATTGCCCTTAGAGGAGATGGATTTCAAATTAAATTGTGCAATGAGTTGTGTCTTCCTATTTCATTTGAATTAATGTCTTGTTAACCTAGTTTTTCTAAAGTAAATTATTTTCCTTTCTCATTACCCCGTTTGTGTGAAGAGATAAACCTATGCTGAGTGCCACCATAAAAATGATCATGATATGAAAAATTTTCCATTCTAGTGAGCATTATCCTAAGGTATCTCCCAAACTTCTCTAAGTTAAAGGAATGTAGCAAGGGTATAAGCTTTAATATACCGTGGAGTTCCTTTGCGAATTAGGTTATGGAGATATAAGGTGTTGAAACTAATCAATTAAGGGTCACTTATTAGTTTTTAAGAGTGCAATGCTAGTTTTGTTATTTACTTTGTGTTGTAAAAAAAAAAAAAGGATCAAAGAAAAAAATCAAGGGATCAATGTCAATATGGGTAGAAAAAGGGAAATATTTGAGGTCACTTGGGATGTGAGAATGAAGTAGAATATTATCATATCAACAAATTAACATTTTGAGTAATGGTGTATTAATTGTCTTATCCCTTGTCTACCGGCCACAACATTTTCCAATATCTTATCTTAGAAAGGATGGGAATATCTTAAATTACTCTCTTTTGCTAGTGAGATGTGTCTGTTTTAATGATTTAATTCCTGATTGAGAGTAGTGAAGGTGTGAATTCCTCTTGCTTGTACAAGACAAATGGTTCTCATGAATAGGTGGCTCCTTGTTCACATTTTAAAAGTGAGTCTATTCAATTTAAGGGCAAGGAGAGGGAGTGTTGTAAGACCGAGCTACCTCATTCCTCAGAAATTTTTATAGGAACAGGTGATTTAGATGATCCTTTGGTTGGTTCTATTTTCCTTCTCTCTCTCTTTTTATTTCTTTGGACTTTGTAAGTGTATTCACTAAAAACCCTCCGAAGGCACAACTCCACCACTAGGGTAACTTAGGGGTTTAAAGGCTTGCTGCACCTGCTAAGTGTAGTTGTGTTCCCTATGAAAGTGGCTTACCATAGTTTTAATTAATTTTATTTAGTAGTCTTTATTACTTTCATAGTTTTTATAGTCTTATTTTAGTATTTTGCTAAGAGACTAGCAAAACTTAAGTATGGGGGACTTGTTCAGACTCAAAAGTGTGCATTTTATGGATATTAATTCATGTATTTTAATGAGTTTTAGTTGTATTTTGCATTGAGTAATGATGATTACAAGGTTAACTATACTTTTGAGCATTATGCACGATTATTCACTTTAATGATGCATGAATTAAGTTTTAAGTCGTAAATTATATTTGTAGTGATTACTTACTAAAAAGGGAATGATTGATTGATAATCGACTTTTTAGGTTGCTGGTAAATTGATTAATTCACAAAAAAAATCATGACTTATGTCTAAGTTGCAAAGTCTGTAGGTTAACCCTTTAAACCACAAACTTACTCATGGGTTAACTAGGTAAACTGCGAGCTTGTGTCCTGTTTATTCTGTGCAATGAATTTCATTGATGTAACAACGATTACAATTATAATGAAGGATTAAATATGATGAATTATTTCTCCTGTAATGTGATGTGCTTCACGAAAGGTATTCCTTAATGAGCATTTGCAGGGAAATTTGATGAGCAATTGTAGGAAAATTTGTATAAGAGTAGATCTGAGAAATTTAATTTAGTTGATGCTTGACCATGGAGAATGTGGATAGACAAGGCAAAGAAGTGGGTTTACATGGAACAATCTCACACATCCAGATGTGCACCACATCCTTGCTAACTGCTAGCTTGTGAACTGCTACTCCCTCAACTTATAAAATAGTCTCGTAGCCATGAAACTAATCTGCCCCCTCCTTTCTTCCTCCGAGCATCATTCACAAGACATTCTTCATCTACTCCATCTCCCATCCTCACCCATTCACTTCTTCCGAGGGGAGATTGACGACCTCCTCTTCTCCAATCAATTCCTTGGTGTGTTTGCTGTTATTTTTTCAACCTAAGTGTATCCTTGAAGGAGAGACTTTTGACGTTGACTGCTTCCTCCTCTGTTCCTTAGTGTAATTGCGGAGTGATGCCCAAAATCTCATTTCAAGGTCAAAAGGAAGTCTTGCCAGATTGATGACCTAGTAGACCAGAAGTAAAGACAAAGAGAGTTCTTAGCCTAAGCAAGTTTCAAAGGAAGAAATTACAAAGGAACATTTGGTGTTCTTTCCTTTTCCTTTTTCCTTTCCTTTATATTTTTACTCAATTTTACAAACACCTACTATATCAACTCTGTTATGATATCTAGAGAATAATATTATGTTTGATGTAATGTTGAATGTTACATTTCATTTTACAAGTTTTTCGTAATGTGCTGTGTTTCATGCTTTATATTGTCTTTTGTGTTTAAAGATAATTAAAAAGAACAAAAATATAAGTGAACAACTTTTAGAAATTTCAGCAAATTCGAATCGTACTTTTTAAACATCAGAAACTCACTTTTATCGCACATACCAGGAGATAGTCCACGGGTAGAGACATTTACCCATGAGCTAGCTCGCAAGTTTAATGCATTTTCAGTGTTAAATATTTAATTGCATGCAAAGTGAAGTGTAGAATGTTTAAGATTTAAGAAGAATTAAATATTTAGAAGTAAAACTCACTTGATAGAGTCTTTTTGTGCAAAATTTGAATCATTTACTAAAAAACTAACTTTTAAAATCAAAATATTCTAAGTGTTAAAGAAATTAAAGTTAATGAAAATTCTCTGGAATGTACAAATATAATAACTGTTTAAAGAGCATCCTAGTGATTATTTGGAACAGAGCAACTGTGACATTGCTTAAAAGAAATTTAATTACTTGTTCCATTAATTGAATACACCAATTTAACTAAGCACCAATCAAAATCAATCCTTGTGGGCAAACTCGTACTTGTACACTAATTACATCTGAACCAATGCACTTGCAGTGAAATTAAAATATTTCGAAGATACATTTTACAATAATTTAATCACAAGTGGTGTGTAGCCTTCGAAACATATTGTAGAGTGAACCATAAACTCTAGGGGATAGTGAACTCTTGAGTGACGCTCAAGGAGTGGAATATGCAAGGTTTGGAGAACCACTATAAAATTTTGGTATCATTTTCTTTTCAATTTTTGAAATTTACTATACAGTTTAATTTAAATCTTTTATTTAGTAAAAAAAAGTAGTCTATTTAATTCACCACCCTCTTAAGTAGTCATGGTCCTACAGACTCTAAAATCACTTTTTGTACCTTGACTTTTGAATCCAACTTTTGTCTATTGTATTTAAAAAAGAGATAACTTCCCTATGTATGAGCCCTCACTGAACCCTTGAACATAAAAATTTGGTGAAAGGTTCATCACCAACAAATTAACAAAATGATTACCATGAAAATAATCTCATAAGTGAAATATCTTGAGAAAAATGTCATTTCATGGTTAAAAATGGAATAGTATTGGGTCATGTAGTTTGAACTAAGGGGTTAGAGGTTGTAAACTAAAAAACTTATGGTCTCTTTCAAAGCGGAAGTAAAATCCACCATGAAAGTTGACACAAAGTTGGCACTTAGTTTATTTAAGGTAGAAACTAAGAAAACCTTAAGATTCTAGATAAGCACTTCGGGTACAAGTTGGGAAAGTGTTAGACACCCAATTAGCCTAGCAAAAGCTAGCCTCTAATTGTTTAAATTGGCCCATTCAAATTATTTAATTTGAATACCTTATCAATTGTAATGATGAAATGGAAATGGCATGCAAAAATAAAAGAAAGATTGAAATTGAGATGAAAAGATACAATAAGGTCTAAATTGAAATTACATTGATTCCAAGAGTCAGTTTACAATTGAAGGAAGAGAAGATTTACAAGGCTTGACACTACAACTGATAAAATATATTCGATTGTGGATTTACAACACAAGAACAAATAATAAAGCATGTGTACTGTAAACATATAAATTTACAAGCGATTCTTCTCATGATGGAATAAAGATCCAAGATGAAAGAAAGGACATGGAGTCACCACTTAATTTTGTTTGAGGTAAAAATTAAGAAAAACCTTAAGATTCTAGGTAAGCACTTTGGGTACAAGTTGGGAAGGTGTTAGGCACCCAAGCTGCCTAGCTAATAGCTAGCCTCGAGTCATCTATGATTGGCCGATGGCAATTCAATTGATTTGAATCGATGTTCCTAAATTCAAAGATGATTGTTAAGAATCAAGAGCAAAATGTAAATAAACTTGATTATATTGAATTTATAATAACTCATACAAATTGTTAATCACAAGATACTTCCGTCTTGAAAGAAGAAATATTATGTATAAGAAATAAAGAAAGAAATGACAATGCAACATGACTCGCAAAAGGACACCATAGAGAAAACATCTTTCTCTACAATTCTTGCAATGTCCGGATGATTCGCTACTTTGTAGTCATTCTCACTTGGACGAGAATGATGAATATCGTTGATCACCGCATCTAGATATAAGAATACATCGAAAAAATAGCAAGTATTATCAACTGCACTTAATAGAAGTGAAGATCTAAACAATAATTGATAGCATGAGCTTGAAAGATGCATGAAAAGCGGAAAAATCCACATGATATCAAATCTGATTTGAGAAATAGAAATCAAGATTTGACATATTATAATGGAAAGCTTGATCATCATATGTATTCGTGTATTCTTTTCATGATAAATGATATCACTGGAAGGACAAAATCATGCACTAACTGTTTGCAGTTAATTGTAGATAAAATTTGATTTACTACATACAACTAACAACTTACTTGAATGATCATCGTGAGGCATCAACAAACTAAGTTTACTTCTAGAGGAGCAGCGTTGAAGGACTCCCTGACGAACAGGAGAACACATAAGACCAAGACTCAACAAATGCTAGGGAGCAGAGCAATCGCCGCTGAGAAGCACCAGTCCAAAACTCTAGCTCAATCGTGGTGTCTTTTGATGTTGTGAACACTTCTATTTATAATTGGAAACTAACTAACTACCATCACGTGTCGACACCCAATTGGATGACAAGAAACATGTGATGACAAAAGAAAGCCAACTAACACTTAAGAGAAATTTCACGCTCGAAGAGGAGAAGGATACTATGGACTTTTGAAAGTTCGGAGAATCGCATGAAGAGAGAGGAAAAAGGCTCATCTACGAGAGATGTAACAGACCACCAAGGGTCCGGAAAAAGAAGTGAAGGTGAACGGGCTACAGACTTGTAGGAGTCTGGAGAAGAAGAAACGGAGAAGAAACAATTACAAACTTCTAGGGTCTGAAGGAAAAAGAAATGAAGAAGAAAAGGGTTACATACTTCTGGGAGTCTATAGAAGAAGAAACAAAAGAGAAAAGGGTGTGGTCTTTTGGGAATCCGGAAAAGAAGAAACGAAAAAGAAAATGGTGCAAACTTTTGGGAATCCAGAGAAGAAGAAGTGAAGAAGAAATGAGTGTGGACTCCTAGGAGTCCAAAGAAGAAGAAACAAAAGAGAAAAGGGTATGGACTTTTGAGAGTTTGGAGAAGAAGAAACAAAAGAGAAAAGGGTGTGGACTTTTGAGAGTCCAGAGAAGAAGAAACAAAAGAGAAAAGGGTGCGGACTTCTGGAAGTCCAGAAAACTAAAGAGAAGGGAAGAAACCATGGGCTTTGGCCAATTTGGAGAAACTTACGAAGAAGACTTGCGGATTTGGGGTGTCAACATGTACAACAAGAATTATTAAATGTTCCTCCAAATTCTTCGGTTCCCCATTATTTTTGTCCAACCATCATCTTGATGTTCTTGGGCAGATCACATGAAATAAAGCTGAAAATACAAGAAACATGATTGTTACCTCAATGATTCAACTAAGCATGCAAAGCAATTCAAGAATTCATGCATTCACAACCAAAAATAGCAATCGAGAGTCTGAACATCAATTTAAATAGACATCAATAAAGAGATTTCAATAACTAGCAAGTATTCTCAGGCTCGTGCCCTAATTTTGATAAAGAATTGTAAAAACACATTCATTCAAACAAGGGATGCATAGGCAGCTCAACATTCAAGCAATCAAACATCACAATCAACCATCATTCAGAGAGGATCATTCAAGAACCATACAATTTATGGCATCAAGGGTAGTATTTACTAGAGATTAGGGTTTGATTATCACAATTTGCATTTTGTCAAATCAAAGGGGTAGTAGGGTAGACCTACCTGAATTGATGGTGGAGGAGAGGTCGTCGAGGCCAAGGATCCCGAGAAGTGTCACACGAAGGTTCCCAGAGGTTGAGTCGTTTGAGGTTGTGCGGGCCGTCGGAGGTTGGGTCACTCCAGGTCACTATGTGGAAGTAGGAGGTTGGGTTGCTCCAGGTCGCCGTGCGGAAGCAAGAGGTTAGGTCGCTCTAGATTGCAATGCGGAAGCAAGAGGTCAAGTTGCTCTAGATTGCAATGTGAAAGTAGAGGGTTGGGTCGCCTGGGTGCATAGAAGTAGAAGAGTTCCTTTGAAGATCAAATCACCCCCTTCAATAAAATTCCAGCCGCCCCCTAAAGTGTTTCAACTCTAAGAAGCCATACTTTCCATGACGTCCGGATGGTTTGAGCCAAACCTACCGTAATGTCCAAAAGGTTTAGGCTAAACATAACAATGGTGTTGTCTCATACTATCTCAAAAATTAAGCTTCAAAATAAGATGCAAATTTGTGCATTTGTATAATAATTTAACTTGTAACTCGTGCAACTCAATAAAAGTATGATTAACATCTATTTCAATTAATAATGCATAATATTTGAAAATTAAAATTTAATATGCACGAATTAATAATATGAAAATGCACAAATTACATCTCTACAAATCCCCCCGTACCTAAACTTTTCTAGTCCTCTCGCAAATATGGTCTAGAATGATGAGATGATCCAAAATTGACACATGCAAAAACAACTTAATTAAAAACAGAAAGTAACAAAATAAAATCCCAACTCACTTTCGTAGGAATCACGATTGCATTTAGAATATGCAACAAGCCTTTAAACCCCTAGGCTTCCTTAGTGGCGGAGTGCTATCTCTGGAGAGTTTATGGATATACCCACAAAATCACAAACACAAATAAAACACAAAGAAAATAGTGGAACACAAGACATAAACATAAAGTCACAAGCTAGACAAAGCACAAGAAAAATACTAAAAAACACACACAAAACAAACTATCCCTTGGTTGCCTAAACATGGATAGAGTCAACCTCAAGATCTTTCATCTCACCCTATGAATCCACCTCCAATTGCGTTCCATGTCCCTTATCAAATTGGACCTAAATACTCATCCAAATTCCATCATAGGTGGGGCACCCCATTTTTATACACGTCATATGCACACTGCTTCAATTTTACACTTTGGTACAGTTTAGTACAATTTAATAGACACACATCTTAACCTTGCTAGATTTTAATTAACGGACATTCTTCTCTACGTGAGAGGAACTTCCTTGCTTTATTTGCTTTTATTAAGTTTTCACTAAATTTAATCAACGGATATTCCTCTCCAGGCGAGAGGAACTTCTGTTGGTTCTTTTTCTTTTGTTGAATTTTCTCTAAATTTCATCAATGGATATTCCTCTCCAAATGAGAGGAACTTCCGTTTGACTATTTGTTTATTTTACAGAACTTCTGTTTGACTATTTGCTTATTTTACAAAACTTTTGTGTGGCTATTTGTTTATTTTATGGAACTTCCATTTGGTTATTTGCTTTACTTTACAGAACTTTTGTTTGGTTATTTGCTTTACTTTATAGAACTTTCGTTTGGTTATTTGCTTTATTTTATGAAACTTCCATTTGACTATTTGCTTATTTTGTGGAGCTTCTGTTGGGTCATTTGCTTTAGTTAAAATTTCACTAAATTTTTGCTGGCCCTAAATATTTTAATTAATTCACAATGAGTCGTATAGTTATGCTCCTTACTTTATGGTAAGTCATAGAGTAATGCTTGTTACTTTACAGTGAGCGGCTGTAGAGCAACACTTGTTACTTTATAGTGAGTAGCCGAAGAGTAACGTTCGTTACTTTACGACGAGTCGTAGAGTAACACTCATTACCTTATCGCAAGCCAGCTACTGTACTGTTCTCTGACGGTAGTTCTGTCATTTCTTAGCTTTTATGTGGTGGAATTTCTATCTAGCTTCGTTGGGTGAAAGCACACACAACAGACTTAGTCTGTTGGGTCAACGCCCTTTTTCGGCTTTCCACCTTCATTGAGTAAGCACTCACACAATGGACCCAGTCTGTTGTGTTAGTGTTGTTTTGGCTCTATGCCTTCGTGGGGTGAGAGCTCACAAAACAGACCTGGTTTGTTGTGTCAATGCCCCTTTAGTAAATTTTGTTGGTTTATTTTTATCTAATTTTCATTTTTTATTTACTTTTGGTTTTTATGTAGTTTCTACTATTTTATTTAATTTACGCTTTGTCATTTAATCTTTGTCATTTAGGAAATTCCACTAGACTCGAATGCTTTAATTTACAGCGAGTTGTAAAGTTACAGTCATAACTTTATAACAAGCCATAGGGTAAAACCCTTTACTTTACGGCAAGCCATAGAGTAATGAGTCCCTATTCTCTTATTTTATGGAACTTCCATCAAATCTTAACTCTTGTCACCTTACAATTGCCTTATTTTGTGGAACTTCTGTATGGCTAATGGTACTTTCATCAACCCTTGGCCTCCATTGCTTACAATTGCTTCGTTTTTGTGGAACTTCCATCTATAGCTTTGTTGTGTGAAAACTCACACAATGGACTTAGTCTGGTGTGTCAACACCTTCTTCAACTGCCCACCTCCATTGGGTGAGAGCTCACACAACGAACTTGGTCCATTGTGTCCATGTCCTCTCAGTAGATTTTGTTGGCTTGCTTTTATCTAACTTCCACTTTTTGGTTTAGTTTTGACTTTTGTGTAATTTCCACTTATTTATTTATTTAATTTCTACTTTTCTATTTAATTCTCACTTTTTTATTTATACATTTAATTTCTTCTTTATTTAATTTTTGATTTTATTTAACTTCTACTTTTTGCTTGGTTTTCATTTATTTATTTTATTCCTGTTTTTATTCTAGCCAACGAATATTCCTCTCCAAGAGAGAAAATTCCATTGGTTCACAATTCAGAACATCAATCGTTATAACGATTTTGGGCTGTTCTCAAAACAGAATTTTTTGGAACATGGTTCGGAATATTATCTGTTATTTGTTTTTCTTAGTTCTAGA
This sequence comes from Amphibolis antarctica, assembly GCA_024699675.1. Taxonomy (NCBI): domain Eukaryota; kingdom Viridiplantae; phylum Streptophyta; class Magnoliopsida; order Alismatales; family Cymodoceaceae; genus Amphibolis; species Amphibolis antarctica. Next base: position 87,011 of record JAMKPZ010000100.1, read on the forward strand.
AGTAACACACATATAGAACTTTTTGGAACATGGTTCGGAATATCATTCATTATTCCAATTTTCTCAATTCCAAAAGTAACACATGGACAAAACTTTTTAGAATATGATTCGTTATTCCGATTTTCTCAGTTCCAAGGTAATTCGTTATTTTGATTTACCACCACTCATTATTCCTTCAGTACAACATTTTCTCCTCTTGAAGCAAGGTCAAACACCTCCATGCCAAACATCCCACCTCAAGTCAACCGGCGTCATGCCTCTAGGAGGGAAGGAGCATGAGCGTGCCAACAGATGCAGTCTCCTATTAGTCAAGAAAGTAGGAATTTGTAGGGGATGACAAGGATTAGGTGAGGAAAATTGTGGAAATAGTAGAGGGGTCAGCCATAAAGGGAAGCCCCCTGCGACCATGCATGAGATCCAACTTTTCACTTCAAAAGAGACAAGGTGATTAGAACTATGGAAGGAGGAATCCCAGACCAACTACGAAAACCCTTCTTGCACTACTGGAGCATGCAACGAGACCTGAAGGATCGAACTTCCCCCATTGCGTGACCTCCTACACACATGCACATCTGCTCGTCTACAACTCCTAATGGTCTGCCGACCATTGTTGAAATCCTTCGACAGGTAAGGTCCCCCTTTTACCCATCAAAATTCAAGCTTCAGTTCTTAGTATTCTATTAGTTATGTCATCCTCTCTTTTTTCCATCATGTGAAGATCTCTTCCATATTTTGTCCATTGTGGAACAATCTAATGTCAATGCTTAGATTTTTAAATTCAAACATACATTCCTCTTTTGCTTGAATGATATTTATAGCATCCTTTTGCAATGTGTTGAGTTTAAATTTAAATGTTTCTTAAGTATTCATCAAGCATGAACACCATCACTTTAACCACGTTTAATTTTCACTTAAATGTTAAAACCCCAAACATCAAACCCTCAAATTAGTAATAATCAAAATCGTAAGCTTAAGACAAACATCAAACTCTAATCGAGCAACCTTTTCATCTTAATATTAAACCTTAAAAATTGAAATGTTATCCTTTAAAACAAGGACAACTAAAGCCATTAGAGTAAAACCTCCTTTCACATTTAGTTTAGGTCAACCGACCCAACTTTTTTTATGTGACATTAAAACCCTAAAATAAATAATTAAAAACACCTTTTCCTAAAGCAAAACCTGCATGGGAAATAACAAAGGCCGATTTTTAAATCAGGCACATAGGGATGTCAAACACCTTCCCCTATGAGTACCTTAGATCTTTACTCAAAATCTTGAAATCCCTAAACCTTTTAGGCCTTGATCGAATAGTTCATGAGGCTTGTCTCAGGTTCTAGTCTTCACCCTCTTGTTTTCCTAATTTTCAACATAGAAAAAAGGTGGTGACTCCAATCCCTTAATTTTCTTAGTTATCTTTGATTAGATAATTAGGTTAGTGGTTAGTTGTCAAAATCTAGGTCATCAGGAGTTGCAAACTAGCTTTCTGTAATTTCAAATGTACACAGGTTTTTTGGCAACTCTGTTGGGGAATTCGTTTAGACTCCTTGTGTTATTTTCTGGGTTTGCTTTAAGGAAATCTAAAAGAAAGTGTAAGTTAAATCAAACTAAATCTAATCGATCAGAATCAAGTAGCATTCTATTCTTATTTACTGTCATTTATGTTTGCACTTACAATTTCCACTTTTACTGCATTTACCTGCTTTAATTCCCTACATCATAATGTTTATGATTTTAGTTTACATCAATTTTTTGCTTTGCTTTGCTTTATTTATTATTGCTTATGTTTACTGCTTGTAATTCTAGCCTCCTCTTTTTTAATTATTTTAACTTCATGCAACATGTTATTTATAATTTCAGTTTCTGTTTACTTTATTTCATTTGCTACATCTAGCATGCTATTTTAATTTATTTGCTTGCTTTTAGTTTAAGATATCCTTTTAGCAGTTAAACTTGTTGTCCCCTTTCTCTTGAAGTGTATTTCAAGGGTAGGGTTTGCTTGCCTTTCCTTTAATAAGCTTATTAAAGGAAGGGGTTAGGGTAGAACTCCCTTTTATTTTCCTTATTTGTGCCTCTAATGAGCTTTTAGAGACATTTCCAGTCTTGTTATCAACCATCCATAGGTTGATAACTTCTTTTTCCATCACTTTCCATTTAGCTTGCATTTTTATCTCTTGGCTAGTAACCGTGATCCTATTTTACCCAAAACCTTTGCCTTATTGCATTGCCTTCTCTTTTCTAAGCCTTGTCCATCGTTTCGACTCATAATAGGAGGTCAAAATATGATTTTTAATCGTGATCCTATCATCACCAAATTGAAGTCTCGAAGAATAGCGTCTCAGTCCTCCCAGTCTCAATTAGTTTCTAGAGTGGTGCCTTCCTCATCTCTATCCCTTGGCTTCTCAGCAACGACGGGGATGCCTCTAGTTGGCTCTTGGGTGTTTAGGAGCTAGGTCACCAATTCTTCTACACAAGTGCCACCTGAGTTAGGGGGATTGGTTGTTGGCTCTCAACCTATTTCGAGCTAGCTCTCCTTAATCCAAGTCCCAGTCTAGTTTGCGGTTTCACTACCCTTGGCGATTGCTTCAACGCCACCTTCTTTGGACCCATCCTCTTTTGGGTTTGTTCTGTGCCCATCAGCTTCCCTAGACATATCCACCTCCAGTGGATAGGGGCACAATAGGCAGGTCAGTTAGGGATTGGAGTATTATTTTAAGTTGGTCAGACAGATAGAGCAAATAGCCCTGACCATGCAGACTGAAGGTCAGCAGGGGTAGATAGAGGGAAATCCCCTGTGGTGGAGACAGTTCCCATGATGGCCAGATCCCCATTTCAGGGTCCTTTGATGGCTCCAATGTATCCTACAGTTCTTGTATTTCCAGAGGGATCCCCCACCCTATCCTATACTCCTCCAATAGCCAGTCTAACAACACCTCTAATGGACCCAACTCAGCACTATCTGATGTAGAAAATTGTTGATAGGGCCATCACAACCAAGTCTCCCTAGCCTCCCATGTGTTCATTTAAGAGCCTATGTCAGTATCCTGAAGCTCTTCTACTGGCTAGCTTTATCATGCCAGAGCTAGAGAAGTTTGAAGGGAAGGGGTGCCCTCTAGCTCACTTGAGAGCATTTTGTAGTGACATGACCTCTTTACAAACTAATGAGAAACTCTTAATCAGATTGTTCCAAAAGAGTCTGACAAGGTGTTGAGTATTATGTTTTGATGATGAATGCTTAATTACTATGTTAATAATAATTTGATGGTAATTTAGAGGTCGTAATTATATTTGCTAATTATCTATTTAATTATTATGTGGACATAACTGGAAATATTATTGGACTTAAAAGCTAAATTATTTAACACTTGAATATTCGATTTAGGTTAAGTGTTTTAAGTTAGTGGATTAAGTATATTTAATTTTTAGAACACTTAAACTTGATATTTGAAGGGCTATAGTTAGTTAAATAAGTGTTAGATATTAATATAGTTCATAAATCAACGATAGAATGTCACGTGAAATTTTAAATTCACACATGATGAAAGAGTCAATATTTTGATGTTAAAAGACCAAACGATTGATAAAAAGATGAACAATGTATCAGAGTTTTAACATCAATATGTGATTTTATAAGTTAGAAGCGTGCATTTTAAAGTGCACATGATGTGTGAATAGTGTTGGCATTTTAACACTAAAGGACTGTAACTTTAAGTATAAGATGATGTAAAGGTTCGGTGTTTTAGCAAGACACATGAGGTTTTTAAGTTAAACACGTGAGATTTAGTTTTTAAGTTGTGAATAGTACTTAGACATTTTAAGGTTATAAATTTGAATATCCCTAGGACATTAATGTTAAAAACCTAAGATTATATAAATGGATTTAATAGTTGACTGTTTCAACATTTTATATTTGAATCATTCTTAAGTAGTCGTGTAGGGACATAGTTATGCGTTTATAGGTAAAATATGGATGCAATTGTGGACTTTGAAGATTTTAAAGAAGAGTGATTGGATTTTTAAAATTCCAGAATATTCGAGAAAAGAAAAGAATGATGATCAAGACATGAAATACATGTTCTGTACTAAACGTGGGATGTATTAGAAGTTATTGAATAATTCAATGGCACGTTCAAAGTTTTCATGGACAAAGTGGAAGATATGGAGGAAGTGTATTTCACTCTATAAATACACTTGAAGACCTCAAAAATGGTAGAGCATTCGTAGTGCATTCATAAGGCAATCATAAGGCATTCATAATGTGAATACATTCAAGGAGCCTTAGAGAGAAGAGTGCATTTTGAAGACAGTCCAGCTCAGGTTCGACATTAGTTTTTGAAGATCAAGATCAAGTTCAACTCGAAGCAGTCATTTAAAGTTTTAAAGCTTCAGATTGAAGTTAGCTTGAGATTGAAGATTATTAGTGAAGATTCAAAACTTTTGATCAAGTAAGAGTTGTGCTAAATACTTAGATTTTGTAAAGAGAAAAAATCGTATTTTAGCTATGGAAAAATTGTTGTATTAGTGAAGTAGAATCATTTCCTCTTACTCTTTTTAAGTAAATCTAAAAGTTTTAAATTGAATTCACAAAAAGGGTTGCACTTAAATGTTGTAAGAAATCTTGTTGAATTAAGTTGAGATTTTCCTAAAAATTGTAAGTAATTGTGTTCTTGTTTATTCACTAAGGTTTAATTACTTTAAAGACATAATTCACCCCCCTCTTGTATTCCTAAACGCTACTAAATCAATTCTACAACTAGTATCAGAGCTTTATTTTAATTCTTAATTGTTGTTTAGGATTACACTATCTATTTTAATTCAGTATATACTATTTTTCTTTACTTTATTGACTGAAATAAAATGGCAAATAATTCTTCAAATAATGTCATTATCATTACTAAAGGATAGCCTACTACTCATCCTCTTATGTTTGATGATAGTGATTATGGCTACTCGAAATATAGGATGTAAGTATTCTTTTAGTCAATTGACTTTAAACTTTGGCACATAATTAGCAATACCATGGTGTTAGTTACTTCTCCCTTTGATACATCGACTTATGATGAAAAGGAGAAAATGACACTTAATGCTAAAGGGCTTAATATTCTGTTTTGTGTCTTATCTCATGATTAATTTAATAAAGTTTATACTTATAAAACTACACATGAAGTATGACATGCATTAGAAGTTGTCAATGAATGTACTAACCAAGTTAAAAAATCTAAAATTAATATGTTAGTACATAAATATGAGCTATTTAAAATGCACAAAAATGAATGCATTTCTAACATGTTTTCTCAATTTCCTGAGATTGTAAATTCCTTAAAAGCATTAGGTAAGAATTTCAAAGAAAGAGAACTAGTCAGAAAAGTCCTTAGATCTTTTACTAAAAATTTGGCTCAAAAGACTACATCTATTGAAGAGTCAAAGGACTTGAATATTTATTCTCTGGATGATCTTATTGGAAATCTAATTGCTTATGAAGTTCAACATTTAGATCCAAAAGGTAAAAATGCTAGAAAGGATCTAGCTTTTAAGGCTGGTATAGACTCAGAAGCCTTAAGTGATTCTAACGAAAATCTACTCTTGTTAACCAAAAAGTTTAAAAACTTGTTGAAGAAATGCAGGAATTTAAAGTTAGCAAAGCAATCCAGAGAAGTGGAGAAGAGATCCTCTCAAAATGAGAAGATCATATGCTACAAATGTAACAAACTAGGCCACTTTTAGACAGACTATCATCTTAATATGGATAAAAGAAATAATTTTAGAGGAGATAAGAGGAAGAGGTTCAAACAAAGGAAAGCTTTGAAAGTGACATGGGACAACACATCTTCTTCACAAAGTGATGAGAAGGATTCATCATCAAAAGGTGAATCTTCTTCAAATACAGATTCAGAAACAAAGAATTTAGCAAACGTGTGCTTCATGGCTGATCATAGTGAGGTGAACATATCAAAATCGATAATGGACAGCGGGGCGTCTAGCCACATGACAGGAATGATGCATCTAATAAATTATCCAAATTTTCTATTAGAAGACCCTAATAATTAAGTTTTAAATCTAAATACTTAGCTTTTCTTAATTCTAAAACATTCTATATTTCGATTTACATGCATTTGAGTCTAATTTAATAAAAATGCAATAACCCATGGAATTAGTTTGTGGGTAAACATCTTTAGCTACGAACCACTCGTTAATTAATCGCTTAATAGGCTTGACAGGACTTAACCAATGACATTAGTCTGTGGTTAAACCACTTAAGCAACGGGCTAACTCATTGGTAAATAGGATATATGTGACTTTCAAATGAAATTAAGTTACAATTCAGGATTTCTGAAACTTCTAAGAATTGTTCACTTCTCTTTTTGTTCTTTTTATCTTAAGGACATGACAGACAACACATAAAATAAAATACATTTATAAATAGTTGGAGAAATAAAAAGAAACATTCAACACTACGTCGAACATAATATCATTCTCCTGACATTACAACATATATAATAAGAAAAGAAAAGGAAAAGGAAAAGGAAAAGGAGATAACACCTAATGATCCATTGCAATTTTCACAATTTGAAACTTGCTCAGGCTAAGTGCTCTCTTTATCTTAACTTCTAGCCCACCAAGTTGTCAAGTTGGTGAACTTCCCTTTCAACCTTGAATGATTTTTTGGGCGTTACTCCGCATTTACACCAAAAAACATAGTGCACCCTCTCTTTCATCTGATGATCACCCAGAGATCTATGAACTTCCACCGACAGGGTCGGTGGACAGGCCGAGGTATAGAGAATGGAAAATGGTTGTATGGAGTGCACTACCACACGAGGCAAATGGCTCGTGACACAGAGTCGCCACCTTATTTTTGCATAAAAAATAAGGAAAACCTGATGAGGAAGGATTCATCCACCATCAAAAGATAAAAACGCGGAAACATAAAATAGCAGTGTAAGGTAGTGCAAAACGGACAATGTCTGTGAAAATGAAAGAGCTGGATAAGGGACTCAAGGTACTGTAAGGAAAAGTGTTAGACACCCCTAGAGAGGTCAGGTTCGGGTAGTCCCAGCCTCTCTCTAGCTCCTAAAAGGAACATGCTAGTCAGCCCAGCCTAAGTCAGCAAGGATCCATGTCGATGGCCTCATCCTGAAGGATTCATCAAGGCATCAAGAGGAGTAGTATTACTCCTTCTGGTAAAATGAATGGGAAAATGTTAGCATGAGGATTCACGCAAGATCCAGTGGGAAAAGAAAAGAGATAAGAGACATGTCAGCTATCGCAACAGATCGTTGGCTAAAGAGCTAAGGGTCTGGTGAGACTACCGGTTGGCTTTCCGGAAACCCAAGTATGGGGGAGGATTCCACCCAACATGCCACCTCTCTTTCCAGGTGCAAGGATTCATGCACCCAGTCTTCAAAGGTAGGAGAGGCGAGAAACCCACAGAAAGATAACTGTCTGTAAGCAAAAACGATGTGCCTTGATGGTGGCCTAATTTTCATGATAAAGAAAGCATCGGACTATATGACAAAATGATCGATAAACATATAAAGAAAGTGGATTCTTGCATGAAAACCCAAAAAGAAAACAATGACAAAACAAGTCTCAACCCGTCCTTGGAGGATTCACCAAGTGGGGAGGAAGGGTGCTGATACATTTCAAAAGCATATCCAAAGGAATGAACCCAAGATCACCCTTCAACCTTCCACCCATGTGTGGGGGAAGGTGCAATACGATAGGAATCGCGAAAGTCTAAAAAGAAAAAGATTATAGCGAGGGAAGAACGGAGGTCATCCTCCCTGGCACATGCAGCATTGCACAAGCCCAAGGAGGGGCTCCTCTCGCCGGAGGCATCAGAGGTTACCTGAAAGGAGGGCTAGTGACGGTCAGAAGAGGTCCTTCATTCCAATCAGTGCTCCTAGGGTCTTGCTTTCCTTCGAGGTTCAAAAAAAACCACATTTGCATGGGAATGACGTGCCCTTATATAGGGGTCACTTCCTATATGTTTAGTGATTCAAAAATGGTATCTTAGGGTGTATTTTGAATTTTGCCTCGTGATTTATGCCACTCATTAAGTGTGAGGTTTAAACAGCATTAAAAGGATCCTACGGCACCTTAATGCTCCTGTTAGAGCATATCACTCGAATGTTTGCCGATGGTCGAGACAAATGTGTCGGCTATTGGGATGAAAGAATTAGCTGCTAGAATCGGGCCCAATCATGGATCTGGCAGGAGAACATTCGGCCTCTTGGTCAGGGGGCCGAAACCTAGCCCACGATGTGGGGGATTAGTGGACTTCCCTTTTTGCTAGAGGGAAAAATCCACTGTAGTGCTAATCCCTTATAAAAATCATTAATGCCCCTTCGTGCATTAGCCCTTATTCCACGACCTACATTTACAGTATTCACCTTCTCTCACTTACTCTCAAGTTTCGAGTGGATTAAGATGCTGAACTTCAAGAAGTTCAAATTGAATGCTCAAATGTGGCATAATGAGGGCAAAAGACTTACACAGAGTAAGGAAGCTTCCATTATAGTTCCTACTTTTCTTAAGGATAAAATAGCCTTCCACATTGAGAGAGAGGTAGGGTAGGAGCAGTTAGCTAGCCCTAGAAATCATTTGGTGCAGGAATTGTTTAAGAGGAGATGTGTTTTTTGGTTTCATAGAGAAATATTTTGTTTGGCCACCAATGGATCTATTAAAATTAAAACAAAAATATATATTGCAAGCTCATGGCAAATAACAACACCCATAAAGTCAATTTCAACTGATGAATTGATGAGGTTAATACAATTTGATCAGTTTGAGTTGGCAGCTTCAAATTGGCATAAAGGTAGCCACCTACATGACAAAACAAAGGAGAAAATATTGAAAGATTTGAAGTATCAATTGCAGCAAGTTGGCACAAAGGTGGACAAAGAATTCACTCACCTTCCTTTAGAAGTATCACAGGCCATTGACAATTATACTCAGCAAATATGGTGGGATGAATGTGCTCTTAGGCCCAACAAAACTTTGGATCAAGAAATTGTATTTGTAAAGACTGAACTGTGGTTTATGAAGGCTATTCATACAATTATTAAAAATTTAAATCATACCACAGTGGTCCAAGATTTGGTGTTTGCATGTCTCCCTGAAGATAGAGATGAAAGGGAGCAATATGAGTTTTTTATGTAGACTTATCTCTCTTTGGGAGAGAGTTTTGAGGTTGCTAAAATTGCATCTCAATGTGCTCTCTATGAATGGAGAGCACATGGCCAAGAAGGCCTCATTTTCTATTGAGATGGTTGAAGTTGAAGCCCTTCAGAAAGCAGCAAAGATGAAAATCAAGGAAGAGCCATGGGAATTTGACTTTAGGCAATTCAGTGAAAGTATGACTAGCCCTTCAAAACCACAGGGGGTTGAGAGAATAATTGAGGAACATCAACCTTAAGAAGGCAGGGAAGAAGAAGAACATAAAGAAGAAGAAACAGAAATAGAGGAAGAAGAAGAAGAAGAAGAAGAAGAAGAAGAACAACAACAACAATAAAAGCAACAAGAACAACAACAACAAGAGGAGAATATTTTAATAGTCGAACAGGAGGAAGACAAATCAAAAAATAGTGATGATGAGCACACCCTAGGTGAATATATTCATCAACACTAGAAGACACTTCCTCCTTCCAAAAATACATCAATCCCTAAGGAGACTCCTCATGTTGAAGAGGTTGAAGTTCAGTTGGAATTTCAGGTACACTTAGGGTTCTAGTTTGACTTTTAATTTTCCCTTTTTAAGTGATTAAAATGTTCATGTCTCATTTGTGTTTAATTGTTAATTTCAGGAGGAAGGACCTACTGTTGGAACAATTGTTCCATTTTTGGATCTCCAAGATATTGAAGGGGTGGATCAGACCATTCATGAAGCAATTCATTTTGCTTTAAAAGAGGGTCAAGTACAATTTAAAATTCATTTCCCTTTTAGTCCTTTTTTTTAAGTTTATAAGTTTTCTCTTTTGTTTTTAGTTTTAACTTTCTCTTTTTATTATTATATGTTTTTGTATATTGTAGCATGCCCCAATGGAGGAGATTAGCTCCTCTGAAGAAGAAGAACAGGAAGGAGGGACTACTAACAGTCTTCCCAGTTCAATTCTAACTAAGTCAAATTTAGGGTAAACAGAAGTTTCTGCCAAGCAACCAACAGAATTTGGTGGAGTGGAAGCTAGGGCATTAGTGATTTATACCCCACCCACTGAATCAAGCATAGTAGCTGCAGAAGCTTCAACTCCATCCTCCTCCACATTTATAGAGCCAACCCTAGCTTCCTTCAGTACTAGTTCTATGTTTGTAGCATACAACTGGTACATTAATACCAGTGGCATTTTAAAGACAAAGGTTCAACTCAAATTCAAGTTTGAAGATCAAGATCAAGTTCAATTAGAAGAAGGCATTCAAAGTTTCAAAGCTTCATAGTAAAGTTAGTTTGAGGTTGAAAATCAAAGGTGAAGATTCAAGATTGTTGATCAAGTAAGAGTTGTACTAAATTGTTTGATTTTGTAAAGAGGGAAATCAAACTTTAGCTTAATGGAAACCTACTTTATTTGTGAAGTAAAATCAATTCTTCTTACTCTTCTTGAGTGAATTGAAAGTTTTATTTGAATCTACAAAAAAGGATTTGTGTTTAAACATAGCAAAAAATCTCTGAGAATAAAATTGAGATTTTCTTGAAAATTGTGTGCAATTGTGTTCTTGTTTATCTGCTAGAATTTAATTATTTTAAAGACACAATTCACCTCCCTCTTGTGATCATAAACATGACTAAATCGATCCTACAAGTAATTCTAATGGCCATTGAGTATGATTTGATTGGATCTTGAATAATCAAGATTCCTACCCCTTTTTTTATCTAGGGGCTTCGAGCGGAACAATTTTTGTTTCACTTGATCATCGGTCATTGAGAAGTTAGAACTATCTTTCCTTTGATAGAAAAAGAATGAACATTTATTTGATCTTGATCCTTGTGGAGTGAAAAAGAGACCACTGAATTTGCAAAGAAGTTAATAACCTTAAATATTTGTTGTTCACTAAAATCTAAAAGTGAAAATACAATATATATGCAAGTTGCATATTTAGATTTGTTATTATTCATAATTTCCAATTTCCTTTTTTTAGCATTCCTTGTGTATCTATATTTTCATTATTAACTAATTTAGCAATTGATGTACTAACATTCTCAACTACTTTGATCAACATCTTATATTATTCTACATGAGGTCCAAGTCACTTTTCTTTTTTAATGAATCATTTACTTTTATGGTTGGGGAAGCACCTTGCACTTTAGGTTTATAAGTCATAGGAATATAACTACATGAATTATATGTATATACATGATCATTGTTTAAATTTACACAACTTTAAAAGTCATCCATATATATACTAGTAGATTCAATAGCTATGTTGTTTTCAAAAATCATATATTAAACATAACTTTTCAATATAAAGTACATACTCAAAATATTGTTATAAAAATAAAAATATAATCAATACTTTAATCATATATTTTTTATAAAAAAATTTAAAACAAAATTATTTTTAACCTCAACAAATTTCAAATTATACACTTTGTAATTTCATTTGGAAGTATTGTATTGACGCGCGAAACGACCTCTCCTTTTCTCTTCCGCCCGAGCCATCGGCGAGCTAGGGCACCGGCGAGTGGGTGGCGTCCGGCGTTCGGGCAGTGGCCGGCTGCGGCGTTGGCCAGGGAGGTTGACGGCGTGCTCGAGCGGCAGGGAGGAGACTGGGGCTTCCGCGAGAGAGGAGACCGCAGCTCCGCGTTGGCGTGCACGGGCGAGCGGCCTGTCTGCATGGTGTCCGTCGGTGGGCTCCTCTTCGGAAACGGCGGTGAGCTTCTTTCCCTCTCCTCTTTGTGATTTTCGCTGTGTGGAGAGAGAGAGAGAGAGAGAGAGAGAGAGAGGGAGAGGGGTAACCTTGCATCTGTGAGTAGAGTGGCAGGGAACCAGCTTCACCCTTGTGACCGTGTGCTTTGGTGTGTCTGTGCAGTTTGACTTTTCAAGCTTTGTTTGTGGCGGCTGGTGGAGATCGGCCGCCAGTTACTGTGGGCCAAGACTTTGTGGGTGTAGTGATTAGGGATTTTTGGTGGAAACTCTTGGGATCAGCCCATTTTGGTAAATTTTCTATCAAATGATTTAGAAATAACTATTTTGTTAATTATTGCATAGGCCCTTGCTTATTCTTGATATACATGGCATGATTATTGAGATTTGCATGTTATGGTATGATACATTGTGACATTTCAGTTGTATGTGTTGTTATTCATATGTTGCAAGCTAGGATTTAGTATAGTACGTAGTAAATAGTTGTAGCATATTGTGATGTTCTCATGATTCTGATCTAGTGTTTTGTTTTATTGATTTCAGCTCCAATTTTGAAGCTCTTTCTAAATCTTGTGTGCTTAAAATAATTATGGCTGTCTGGGTACTTCTACTAAGAACTATTTAGTATTTTCCTCATTGGAAAATTGACTTTTTTCTTTCATGTAGTTTTTCTGTTCAAGCAAGGATATGGCAGATGACAAGTACCTCAGGCAATGGGTGGCTGACCAGCTAATGACACTTATTGGCTATTCGGAGCCTGTAATTGTCAAATATGTTATTCGAATATGTAAGAACATTGAACTTGCTTAATTTTCTCTTTGAACTTTTTTGAGCGGTCCCTTTGAAAATTTTGTTGCTTTTACAAATATTGATGTTCCTTTACTTTTAAGTTGATCAATTATTATTCACCTTGCAGCTAAGGAGTGTACATCACCTGATGAGATAACTAAGAAACTTGTGGATTATGGGTTTTCTTCATCTACAGGCACCCAACACTTTGCAAAAGAGATCTTCACAAAAGTGCCACATAAAAAGTTTGGTTTAAGTGTATGCTCCATTTAATCTCTCAGAAATTATTTCCTTCTTTTATGAATATTGTTTGATGTATGTTGTATGTGATTATGTAAGGAACAGGCCCAGGTGCAGCCAAGCCCTTCCATGCAACGAACTAAGTCTCCTCTTAAATCTAAGGCTCCTCCTAAATCTAAGGCTGTCTCAAAGAAGAGTGGCCCACCTGCTAGGCCTGGATCAACTCAAACTGAGAAGTCATCTCTAGTATTTAGGGATGCAAATTGCAGTGCCAAATATAAAGAAATGGCAAACTATGAGGCCCTTCATGGGAGAGAGGTTGATCTTAAAGAGCTGGATGACATCAAAGACATGTTTGAATGCCAAGGCTTAGTGAATTTCTTAACCCAGCCTCTACCACCCTTGCACCCTCTTTTGGCAGCAGAATTTTATTCTAATTTGGTTGAAAAGGAGGATCATTTGAACTGCTTCTTGAGGAATGAAGAATTCCATTTGACTCCTGAAGCAATTGGGAATATTTTGGGTGTGCCCAGTGCTGGTATTAACATTTTCAAGCCCCTAGGTGATTTCGGGTGGGAGGTAGATGAAAGAAACAAGGTAATTGGAATAATTTTGGTTGTAATAGGCTGAACAGAGTTTCCTACCTGAACTCTAGGGCTAGATTTGTGGCAGACATCTTGATTTATAATTTTTTCCAGAAGAGTGGTCATGTTGATGAATTGAGTGAATTAGTTTATAGGGCTACTTATGTGGTGATGACCAAATTTGAAATTAATTGGGCCCAAGTTATTTATGAGCATATGAGGAACGTCAAATCCAAATTATACTATGCAGATATTTTAGTACTTTTGGTAGATTGTACCTCTGTGGATACTTCAGCATGGAGGGCTTGGCCCATTAAGGGAAAGAAGGTCACAGTAAATGATTTATATAGATATAAGAGAAAAGATGCAAAAAAGAGGAAAACCATCGAAAGATATGTAGCTTCAGTGACAAGAAAACAGAAAGTTGGTGCACCTTCCAGCATTCCATCATCAATAGAAGCCCCTGCTGTGTCAGAGCCACCAGCCACATCACATCCCACAGACTTTGCTCCTTCAGCTTCACAGATTGCACAACAGATTCCTGCATTTGATGAGCAAGCTGTGGAAGAGTTGGTGATGAAAATTACTGAGGATAGAATGTCAAACCTCCTGTAGGCCATGCAGAAACATAAATCATCTCTGGATCAGGAGGCCATTAAGGAGGTGGTGGATAAAGCTGTTGAAGCTAAAATGTCAAGTTTTGTGAAGAGTACCATTGAACAATTTGAGGTATTTAAAGCTGAGGTGCATTGGAAGTTGAATTATCTGAAAAATAATTTGGAGAAAATAGCTCAACAAACTGAAGATTTGCGCAAAACAGTGGCAATACTTATAGAAAAGGTTGAGCATGGAACCCTCAGTGAATGATCAAGAAGGTTTTTAATGAACGTGGTTTTGACCCAAAAAGGGGGTGTAGGAAGCAATTATCAGGGTCTCCTTTCACCCTTAGAAATAGTCCACAGAAACCTTAAGGATAAAAACGGTTTAGGAAGTGATTGGTCTGTCCTGACTTATATGGCTGGAGCAGATCCAAAGGAGGCTCATAAGATATATTGGACCACCATGGTCTCTGAGTCTTATCTTGGGCATTTCAGAAGGGGAGAGGGTTCACCTCAGCATTATCGCTATGAGCAACCAAGCAGTGGCTCTCAGGGGCATCCTTCTGAGGAGCATCAATTGGCCCAACATCAATCATCTTCCAAATCCCAGCATAGCCCTTTCAAGGTCCAGCTCAAGGGGGAGGCATTATAGAAGATAGGGCTGATTGTTGTTTCACTTTCCCTATGATGTTGTTTCCTGCAATGGAATTATTTTAAGAGGAGACATTTCTTTGTTTTCTTAATGTATTCAGGTCATGATATAATGATTTCATTTTCAAGTTATTTGTATGAGAAGGGTTGCTTCCATTATACTTTTATTTTGGGTGTGTTTGTTCAACTTCTCAAGTGAGAAATTTGTTTCTTCCATAGTTGTTAGGTCTAAAATTTTCATTCAAATGATTTGCAATTGATGCTTGTTTTTTTGAAAATTTCAATTTGATAAATGTTTGATTTAATGCTGTCTTAATCATTTTTCTACCCATGGTTTGTCTAGAGAATGCAAATTTTGATCATGTTGCTTCCATCAATGAAACTTGGTTTGATGCTTTTTTTTCATGCATATTTCCCTCTGTAGTTATCATACCATTAGTTTATCTTTTACAAATAGTATACAAATACTGGCACTAGTTTACAAAAAATTGACAACAATATTGTAATAAAGCGTGTGAAAATAAAATTAATAAGTCATCTGTGTAGAAAGGTAACATTACTAGACTAAGGAAAAGATTGAAGTTGGCTGAAGGTTTGCTGTTGGGATTGGAGACCTTCAGGTGTTGGAAGAGGGTGTCACAGATGCATCTTGGTTGATCTTGCAGTTGGAGGCAATGGTAGTTGGAGAAGGTGTTGGGGGGTTGAAGATGAGCAATCCAACTCACATCCAAATCAGCAGTATGCATCTTGGTTGATCTTGCAGTTGGAGGCAATGGTGGTTGGAGAAGGTGTTGGGAGGTTGAAGATGAGCAATCCAACTCACATCCAAATCAGCAGTATTCACAAATTGGGTTTGCCTTTTTATGGGAAGTTGAACTGAAGATTGGCTCCCTTCAATCTGGCCCATTGGTGCTTGTGAGGCTGGAGGTGTGATTTCTGTGGACAGTCATGACAGTCAATTCAGTGATGTAGAGCCATCAAATCTAGAGGTGAATCAGATCCTTTGCTTGTATCTTGATCCACGTTCATGCTCAATCTTTGAACCTCTTGGCTTTGATGTCACTCCTGTAACGGCTAGCAGATGTTTTGAGGGTTCTTTGTTAGGGATTCATTGTGATGGATTGGTGAGTTTAGTTGAGGCTTAGGTTGTGGAGTGGTGGTGCCATGCTCTGTTTGACATTGATGGTGGGTGAACCTGATAGGGAGGATGACTTTAACCTAGATGCTCTATTTGAAGAACAAGAGGTGTTGTGATAGATGAGGGATAATCTTGTGCAAATTGAAGCTTCTCATACAAAGCAGGGTGCTGGCTGTGCGACAGAAGAGGAAGCCTTCTTTGGTAGTTTTATTGCTCCTTTTCCTTTGAAAATCTGCGCTTGTACTATCTTTCTCCATAATTTATGCTCTCCTATCATAGTCTTTGCTATTTTTCCTTTGTTGGATGCTTCTGTGTGGTATTGGGTCTGCAAAAGCTATGAGGGAGAATCTCGAATGGGGTTGGGTTGGCTGGTGATTGCTCTAAGGAGTTTGGGGTGTAGGGTCATGTATGGCTGTTGGTGGGGTGGGGGAGGAAGGTAGTAACTCTGGGGCTGGAGTGGGGCTTGGATAGTACATTTTAGGAGACGAAGGAGACACCTAATTGACAAAGCCGATTCTGAGGGAGTCTTTGGATGGTTGGTATTTTGAGAAGTAATGGCAAAATAGGGATTACTTGTTGGCAGAAGTGCGAGGCAAGTTTGGTAAGAAGTCATGCTGATTATAAAGGGCTTGCTGGACAGGCAATGAAAAGGTTGTTGAGTTTTGGGTTGAGGGGTTTCCTTGGATAAAATAAAGACTGTTTTCTTGAATGTCAGGGATTTGAAGCAGGCCAACAAATGCAAGTTGTTGAAGTTAATGCTATTCAAATCCAAGGCAGAAGTGGTTTGCTTACAGGGGACCAAGACTGTTTGCTTGAATCTTTCTCTAGCTCAGGCAGTTGGCAATCACTGCATTGTTGATTTATGTGTGAAAGACAGTTTGATCAGCATGTGGAATAGCCACAATCTGGGATAAATCCATGGTCTTTGAGACTCATGAAATCCTTACCCTTGCCTTTATTTTTTTCTTCCTTTATCCCTTCAGTTTCATCTCTGAAATCTTCCTTTTTCCTATTTTGTTTTGTGGTGTTTAGCTCACCTATGGTTTACTTGGGCATGCACTTTTCTCAATCTTAACATATTCTATGTTGTTGCTTGAAAAGTTTTGTTGCCTCAGGCCAGTGGGTGTAGGTGGGCCTTTTGGTTGGTTCTCTCTTAAAATCATACGTGTGGGTCTCATGTACACCACAATATATCTGGGATACGTGTCTGACCACAGGCCATGTCAGTGCCAAATTGTGTTTGACACAGCTACAAGGGTGGCATATAGTTACATGTATATGTATGTGTATTTCATATCAGCATTTGCACACAAATATGTTTGTGCTTTTATGTGCGTGTGCATAAACACATGCACAAATATGCATTTGTGTCTGCATCCTACCCTTGTACCTCTGTTGGACATGATATGATATTGGCATTCATGTGCACATACATGTGCAATGGACAAACATATAGGCTCATAGAAACATGCATACAGTTATTGCAGAAGTGGTGAAACATCTAACCATATATACAGATCACAGTTTTACGTTCTTTCATGTGGTGATAAATATCATCACGCGAAATGCTTATCATACCCTCATAAAAACACCGAATTTCTGAGCCCCTGCCACAATTTCCTCCAGGTTCCACACCATGCTTCTGTGGTGCATTGAGAAACCATCAATCCACACACAGCAGCCTAACCATCAAATTGAACCTCCACCACCACTACCCTACTTGCATTCCTTGACTGCCTGAAGCAGTGCAAAAACCACTACCAAACAAAGATCCTTCCAAGAAAAATTTGAAAGGGAGACAAGGCCTGTGGCCTGTCCTTGTTTCTTGAAGTTGAGGGAGAGGGAATGAATGAAGGGATAGAAAAATGGTGGGAAAATGGAGATGATGGATGTAGGTTAGACGTTAACAATGGATTGGCCATATTGCCAGTTTTGTTCAGCATGACCTTTTTTTGTGCTGAGAGAGAAATCCTCCTAGAGTTTGGGTACATGGGTGGAATGAGTTTTTCATATATTGTGATATTAAATACTTTTTTCAAATTAAAATCTTATTATTATGCATGTATTTGAATGAATGGTCAAAATCTAAGTTATTTAATATCCAACAAAATTCTATTGTGTTTGCTAGTATGGGTAGCATGGGCACTCCTATTTTCTTTAATTAATAGATACATGCTTTTATAATTTTTGAATCATTAAAAAGTAATAATTTTACACATTTTTCTATTTGTTGAAGGTATATATTTTTATCTTTTAATGTTTACTAATAAAGTCACTAACTTTGCAATGTTTAGAGTTTGAGATGAGCATTAAATCTAATATATGTAAAGTGTGGTTGATAACTAGCTTAATCTTTTTATTATTTTGACTTTTGGATAAAAGCTAAGTCAAAATGATATTAGTTGTGTTTCATCAATTAGCTATTTTCCAAAATCTAAAATAATGGTATTTATAATTATTTTATTTAGAAATTTAAATTTCATCATACTTTTGTTAAATATTTGATGTAAGAAATACATTATGTAATTTAATTTTAATGTATGTTATACATACAATATATAAAATCGTATTATATCTTGCTTACTATTTCCATAAAAAGAATGCAATTAGTTTATAGAAAATATTTCTACTTATACATGTCATGGATTTAAAAGTTGGAGATGTATTGTTGAAATTTTGATGATTCTTCTTGGTTTTCTGTTTTAACGGTATTGTTATATATTACATTTTCAAAAATACAATGGATTAAACAAATGTGGATTGTTACTAGATCGATAGATCATTTGATCCAGTTTATTTTTTGAGTTTAGGAGGTTGGATTGGCTAATCTAACAGAAGAACCTTTCATTGGGTTTGCTTGCTAGGTCGTTACCTTCTTCCAAAGGTTTTACGTGTTGAATGTTGCCGAAAGTGTCTGTAGCCTTTGCTTATAGAAGATTTCGTTGAAAGTTCACATCATTGCTTGAAGGTGTTAAACTCATTAAGGTTTTTAAGCGAATGCTCGTGTCTTGATTGCTTGAGGTAGAAGAAGAGTTTAGGACTTTAGGCCCAACAATTTGAGGAAAAGTGGATAAAAAAGAGAAAAAGGAAAAACTAAAGACATTAAAAAAGAGAAAAAAAGAAAAGAAAAGATTAAAATTATTACATAAAAAATATGTTTTAAAAATAGTAGAATTATTAAAAAATAAAATTATAATTTTTAAAAGTTTTTTTAAAATATCATGATATTGAATATCATTAGTGGATTGTTGACTATCATATACAATGTTACAGAAATGTTATGAAACTAATATATGGCATGGTAGGACCAACAAATTTGTATTAAAATGTTTCAAACTTAATGATACTGACTCGTGTGCATATGATGCACTTGACCCCCTAGACATTTAACTTGGAATTACTATATGTATAATTCCATTGTTTTTTAAATCATTTGTCATTATGAATTTTTTTCGGTTATTTGCAAAATTTTTAAGACTTTTTTCGTACATGCAACAACTATATCTCTATCTAATTAATATTTTATGCATGATAATTGCCTAAAAAATTTATTTAGGTGTTTTGATGTGTTTATTATAGCTTGTTATATTTTATCCCTTTGTTTTAAGTTAAAATTTGGTATTTTATGGTCATTTCCATGAAAGTATTGCATTTTAATCGATACAATCCTTGATCTTTGATATGCTTTTTTTTTTTTGAGGACCAATCATCAATACAATACCAATATTTAAAACCTTGTTGGTAGTTATATACAAAGTCATGCATTCCTACACCCATCCACACATGCATGTACAAATGCACATCCATTTATGGATGTTTGCATGTATGTGTATTGTTGATAGAGCCCACATTCCTCAAAAACCTAGTTGAGTAGTGGAAAAGATATCTACTATGTTATAGACTCAATCTTTATTGTTTGACTATCGATGTGGGACTATTATTTAAACTCCCCCGCATGTGCACATGTCTTACTTTGGTGAGAGGTGGGATTCATGACCTAGTGTTCTGATACCACGTTGATAGAGATGTCCAACATGTATTTCACCAAAACCCAATTATATTATAGGCCCAGTTTTTATTAGTCAGACTACCAATGTGGGATTATTGTTCAACATGTATTTATGTGTAGGTGTTTTATGTATTTTTGTTTATTTTGTGTATATATATATTCATATTATTGGTCAATGTATCAATGTGTGTTGTATTCATTTTAGTGGTTTTTTGTGTTTAAATTTAATGACATGCTTTAATGCTGGTTTTATATAGCAGGTGATCAACCTCAAGGGGAAATGCGTTGCTATGGCTTTGGACTTTTGTTTTTCTTTGCTAGTAGTCACAACACAGTTTTAGAATATGCTACTTTTAATTTTAATTTAATTTATTTGATTAATTTAATAATTGGGTGATTGCTTATATGCAATATGTTCATAGTTATTTATTTTTAATTTATACCATTTTGTGAAAATTACCAATTTAAAAAGGATTTAATTTTAATCCATATAATCTCCATTTTCTATTTTTGAAACTTTGACTTTTTTATAGTTTGATGAGAACCAAGACTGCTTTTATTTGTTGATGTTAACTTACTTTGGTAGTTGATGCTAATACACTTTGGTAGTTGATGCATTCTTACAAATCGAAAATCAATAAATGATCATGTTGCTTATACTACTTATGTTACTTTTTGTCATGTTCCAGTTTTCTACTTGTTCATAACTTTGAAAGTTTGGTAATGCTGTATGATTTTACTGAATCAGAATTATGAAAAGTATGAAATGGAAACAGCCTTGCTGGTCAAAAGGCAAAAAAGATACAGAATCATAGATACTGATGATGAAGATGATAGTGTCACTATTATAACCAACCATGAAAAGATGGATTCACAAAAAAAGCAATTCCGAAAAAAGAGTGTAACCCAGGGTAGTCTGGATGATGAGGTATTACCATCTGAATCTTGTCACATTTTTACATGGCATGCTGTTGAACTTAGTTTTTCCTGTAATATTTCTGACTTTTGTGATTAAAATGAAATTTGCAGGCGGAAGAGGACAATGATAGGGTGGCTCAAAAACATACAAACAAAAACGATGATCTTGATGTTTCTGAAGATGACTTTGAGGTAAAAAAAATCTTTCCACATTCTTTTTGATTCGTTTCATTCCTTTTATTTTGTTGTGCTTTTTAATGAATGATTCAATAATCTTAGTGAGCACTCCTTTGATTATTCCAGGTGCTTTTTTTAGACCAAATCCTTGATTTATTTATGGATGGGGCCCAAAAGCAACAAAGTGCAAGTGAAGAGGATTAGACCAAGGCCTCACAAAAATTCTAGGAGCTTTATATGAGTTATGATTTACCTTAAAACATGCTCAGTACAGAGCTATTTCAATTCTATACCTTAAAAACAGATCCTGTCTTTGGTATTCATTCTAACTTTAGCTGCTTGGAAAGGAAAAACTGCTAATCCTATTAGGAGTGCTCTTGGAAGTTTGAGCTTACTAAAAACAACATATTTTATTGTTTACAAGTTGTTGCAGCACTAGACTTCAAGCTAAACCTTTCATACCATGGTACATAATTGAGAGAAGTTATCAATTTGTTAATTGATGTTAATTTCATTTCTTAATCAACAGTCGGAACAAGCTAGGATACGTGATCAGGAAGAGCGAGAACAGTTGGAGAGAAACATTAGAGCAAGAGATGCTGCAGGGACTCGAAAGGTACGTGATATTCACTCTATTCCTTGTGCCAAAAAGTCAGCAGTTCGAACACCAACCTAGACTTAAATTTGGTCGATGTCCCTTCATAGTTTTCCTCAATTTGTTGGGAATGATCTTTTGTTTCCATTGTCTCCATAAAAGTCATATTTTCAAGTTATGATTCGTTGTTTATTTAATATTTTCCTTTTTGTGCAGTTAATAGAGCCAAAACTATCAAAAAAGGTTGAAGGTGCCTATCGCTTAATTGAGTTTTATTTTGATATCTTAATGGTCACTAGTCTAAGCTATAGTACTGTCCGTATGACAGAGGAAACAATTCAAAGATTTAAAGCTTTGGAGCAGAATGATATGGAAAACCTCAGGTCTTATTGGAGTTTCTTCTCCCTATTAATTGAACATTTCTGTCTCACTTGTAGCATTTTTATCTTTTTATCACAGCATTCTCTGTAATGCTGTGCAAACTGAATTGGTATCAAAACTATATTTATAAATGGGATAACAGTTTCACATCATTGATGTGTCCATTTTCCCCCTTAAATACAAGTATAGGTTCCTCACAAAGAGTATGCTTTTTAAATTTTCTAAAAATGTATGTTTTTATATTTAGCCCAAAATTGTGTGAGGATATTATTTATGATTGCTTACCTCCGATATCTAACATTTTCCAATTTGAGGATCAGATTGTAAGATAATCTGCATTCAAGAAGAAATTCCTTAAATTTTTTTTGTTATAGTCAAAATATATCATTTTGAACAATGGAAACATTAGCAATTCTTTTGGATGAATATTTGGATTAGTGAGAGTCAGACTACCTTTCTTAAAAACATTGGAAACATTTAGGTTATTAGAATGGTTTAAATGGAAGTAATAAATTTAAATCATGGAAGTAATAAATTGTATCCATTGTTGTTGGACTGAAAAGTGGTTTTTTTCAAATCAGCAGAAGAAAGCCCCTTAATGAAAAGTGGAACCAAATTTGTGGGAGGTTAATGATTACACAGATTTTTTTAATAGATGGTCATTGAAAGAAGTTCAAAGTGTAAGAATTCCTTTTCTTAAATAATTGATGAATAAATTATTTTAATGACATTAATGATGATATAAATATTTAGCCAAACATAGAATTGGTCCTTATTTTCCCTGTAAGTTTCCCTTCCAACTCTATCCCACATTATTATGTATGAATCAAGACATTTTTGATTTTGTATTTCTAGTTTGAGTATAGTTTCCTCATTGTACTTTAGTTATCATGCATATTCTTAGTAATGTAACTGCTTAGAGAAGTTCTAAACTTCTAATTATGCATATGTATGGTTCAAGTTAGTTGTTTCATCCGTACTGGCATTTTTGGGCTCTTAGCTTCAATGAAACATGGTACCTTTGGCTTAATTCAGGTCTACTATGCTCATGCAGCCTCTAGTAATTTTTGTGCTGAAAATAAATGTAGTCTTGATGTTTCAGAAAAGTTTCAAGGCAAGAATATGTGAAGAAACGAAGAGACAAGAAGCTTGAGGAGCTGAAGTATGTGTTATGATTTTCTTTTATCATGTTGTTGTTACTCATGTCAGCAAATGCTTTTGCTTTTGTTTTGGGAATCTTCCTATTCAATATTGATAATGCAGGGATGACATTTTGGATGAGGAGTTTCTTTTCCAAAATGTGAAGTTAACAGAAGCAGAGAAACACGAAATAAGGTAAAGTTGCATTGCTGGCCAATTACAATTTAGACATTTGGTCTTTAGAATTTTTTTTGGGTACTGAGGTGGAAAAATATTTCCTTTAAGTTTGCACCAATTTGTTTAAAATTATGTTTATCTACTTTAACTAAGCTTTTAGTTACTTTCTTAATTCAGTCAGGCAAAAGCATGTGTTTCTTCTTGTAAACTATTAGTGATTTGAAATTGCACCTCAGTCCTTAAGGATAATGCTAGTTCACCAATTTTTCACTAATGTTTTTCTTGAGCAGTTATTGGTGTGCCCTTTGTATTTTTTTGGACTTTGGATTTGGGTTTTCAGGTCTGAAACCCTCCTTTTTCACTGCTTTGTTTTGCTTTCTAGTCTGCCTAAGGTTTGTGCAGGCCCCTTCTTTTTTGATTTTAATACAAGAAAATGTTGGAGGTGTAAATTATTAATTCATAGCAGAAGTGCCTCACGTAACTTGTAGTTATTTATTGTTTTCTCCTTCAAAATCAAGCTATTCATTAATTTGATTTTGAGCTTGTCTATATTTCCATAATATTTAACTGTTTGTTTCTGCTTTTTGGTAATTCGAATAATATGCTTCCAATATTGTGAAAATTGTTACCATTTCTTTAAAATTCTTTGTGCGATGATTACTTTTTTTGACTTAATCTTAATAAAAAAAGCATCAAAACAGTAAAATATTAATTTAATTTTTGGATTTATCCGTACTCTTCCCTTCATTTTGCCATGTTGACTAAAATTGCTACTGACAGAAACAGAAATATGTAATATGAACTCTCGCCTCTCATTTTTTTAGACTTTATCATGTATTTGAGATAAATAATAGTTATATATGTTTATAGTTCATAGCACTGTACCAAAACTTTATGCAGTAATAACCATCAATTCTTTGAAATCCTGCATATGGGCTAGATTGAATGCATCTTTTATCATATTTGTATTTGTTTTCATTTCACTAACATGAATATAGATACGAATGTATGCTAGATATGAATAATTAAAATCATATTTAGAAAGATTCGTTAGGTAGTAGTTTTTGGAAATTTGTTGAATATTGAAAATGAATACAAATAACCTAAGTAAAGTAGAATAATTGAGTTTTCATCTAATACATTTTGAATCAAGAATGTTTTAAAATTAACTAGTATCAAGGTTTATATCATTTTATATTTTTTTTGATTTTTAAATATTTAATGTTAAATACATGTTAGGAAGTAACTATTTTATTTTAGTTTGAATAAAAATAAAGTATGAACTAAATTTAATTAGGTATTTTGATATATAAATAGCAAATTTGAACAATTATTATTATATAATTTAAATAATTCATAAATTTAATTAAATATATTTATTTGATATGATTGTAATATTTGTAAGTATCCAATAAGGGTCCATGAGGTTTACAGGTGTCCTATAGAAGAGGCACCGTCTTATGTTGGGTTACCCGATTTTATAGTCGAAGGTAACTCGATCTTTTAACTAGGTAAGTCTAGTCATGTAGCCAGGTATCGTGGTCTTTTATCTGGGTAATCCGGTTTTTTAGCTGAGTAACCCATTTTTTCAAGCGGGTAACTTGGTCTTTTAGGTTGCCTTTAGTAGACACCTACAAACTCCCTTTTGCAGTATAATAATATCACTATATATATTTATGTATATCTTTGACTTAATGTGATGTTGGTATAGTGTTCAAAGTTTTCTTAAGGTGAGAAGAGGTCGTGAGTTCAAATTCCACAAAGTATAAATTATTACAATTTATATATAATAATTTTTTTTAATATCTACATTCATATTTGAAAATATTAATAATTTCTGTATTCATGTTCGAGTCTAGAAAATTCAAGAAAACTACATTTGAATTTGTATTTGACTGAAGATGCATGACTAATATCCAGATTTGATTCTGAATTCAATCCAGATACCTGACCTGTATTCCATCCCTAATCATGAATCTTTTATTTCTGTCACAATCACTATTAGGTTATCACTTACTTTCACAATCTCTAACTCTGTAATTCTCAATCTTTCTCCTTTTCTTAGTTTCATCAAATCTTATTACTTTCTGATTCTAATTTTGTGCTCATATAGGTCTTTGTAAAAGGCTATTCCTACTAATGAACTATTCAATTAAAAGGAAGTTTTAAGATTGAAACTATTCAATTAAAAGTCATTTGCAAACTTCCATCTTGGTTTTTCAGCTACAGTTCTCCATGAATTTTGTTTGCATTTATCCTTTATTTTCTGTTAGATGCTCATTAGCTTGTTAATTTTAATTTTAGTTGTCTTTCTCAAGGTGGTGAATCTCTGCTTCACATTCAGTACTTTGTTATTTACTTTATAGCATGTTTCATGGTTGCTAGAATATGACATTTTATCTGTTATCTTCATAAGCATTTGATGAATTTTATTTTGTAATTGCAGTTTCAAGAAGGAAATCTACCAGCTTGCAATGCAACATTTTGAAGATGTTGATAATATTAATGAGGTAATTAAATATCTGTCATGTGTGAGAATTGTGTGATTTTTTTATTTAATTTGTTACTTTCTAAAATTTATAATTTATGTTCGTATGCAAGACTTCTATTTGCCACTTGCTTTTTCTTAATTGTCTAGTAAGAGATTAGGCTTGTAAATGGATATTGGAAATTTGAATTTTGATTTGGTTTCAAATACATTTACTAAATTATCCGAATTCGAAATTTGATAGATATTAATCAGATTTAATTACAACAAGAGTTTAGCGATTTAGCAGTTCCTACATAGCTTGATCTATCCCTTCTGGCTTCCTTGTTAGGAGTGGCTTTGTGCATGGGTTTTGTTGAACCACAACTTTGTTGGATTAAACCTACTTGAAGGACTCATATACAGGTTAATGATAATGGTCCGAATGCGTCGAGATGTGTTAGCATGCTGTTCGGCATTTCAAGGGACCTGCTGTTTGATTAATTTGTGCATAGGTTTTGATGAACCATGGCTTTATTGGATTAAATTTTCTTTAAGGACTCATTGACAAGTCAAGGGTAATGGTTTAAACACGTTGAGATAGCATGTCGTCTGGTGTGTTGAGGGACCTATAGTTGATTAATTTGTGTGTGGGTTTTGACAGATTGTGGTTTTGTTGGATGAAACTTGTTCAAAGGACTCATTGATAGGTTAAAGGTAATGGTCCGAACGTGTCGAGATGCATCAGCATGTCAAGGGACCTATAGTTTTTATGAATTGCAACTTTGTTGGATTAAACCTGCTTGAAGGACTCATTGATAGGTTGAGGGTAATGGTCCAATTGTGTCAAGATGTACCAACATGCCATTTGGCATGTTAAGGGACCTGTGTTTAGATTGATTGATTTGTAAAGGTTTTAATAAACTACAGCTTTGTTGATTAAACTTGTTCGAAGGACTCATCGATAGGTTGAAGAATAATGGTTTGGATGCATTGAGATGTGTCAGTATGTTGTCTGATGTGCTTAGGGACTTGTAGTTGATTAATTTTTACGTGCGTTTTGACGAACCGTAGTTTTGTTGATTAAACTTGCTCGAAGGACTCATCGATAGGTTGAAGAGTAATGGTCTTAATGCATCGAGATGTGTCAGCATGCTGTTTGATGTGTTGAGGGGTCTATATTTAATTGGCTTGCGTGTGTTTTGACAAACTACAGTTTTGTTGGATTAATCCTACTCGAAGGACTAATCTACAAGTTAAGGGTAATGGTTTGAACATGTTGAGATGCGCCAATATGTCGTCTAGTGTGTCGAGGGACCTGTATTTAATTGGTTTGCGTAGGTTTTGATGAACTGTGGATTTGTTGGATTAAACCTATTCGAAGGAGTCATCGATAGGTTAAGGGTAATGGTTCAAACATGTTGAGATGCGTCGGCATGCCGCTCGACGTGTTGAGGGGCCTGTATTTAATTTTCGTGTGTGGGTTTTGATGCCTCATGGCTTTGTTGATTGATCACTAGTGGATTATGTGGGATTATTGATTGTTTTACACTTCGCTGAAGGACAAGCCACTTTTGGCAAGGAAGATGTTACGTTCTCAAAAATGAATAAAACATGATGATTAGACAAATGATTGATTTATTTATGCTTTGAAACAACTAAACGATAAAGATGATGTCACCCCATTTTATGGCGTTTACGCAATCTCAAGGTGATGCCTAGTGAGGATGGGGTTAGATTAGGAGTGAGCGGTGTAGACTCGTCCTACAAGAGCTTGATTGCTTCGGGTGGCGATTGTTTCGATGGCTGTACTAGCTAGTGTTTGAGATTGGGTCCATAGGCGTTGAGGTTGAAATGCTAGCAAAAATTGTTGGTCATGTCCCTTGGACTTTAGGGGCCAGTGTTGCTCAAGCGTGAGCAGGCACCCCTCTCAAATGCATTCCCCTGTATGATGCGAGGGATCATGTAATTCGGTCAGATGCATCGGGGATACTTGTTGGAACTCTAGCTGGAGGATGTTTCCATATCCTCGATCTATGGGTTCTTCATCAGACGAGAACTCCATTGCCTCAAAGGATGAGGGCTTTGAGGACCCCTTTATGAGAGCGAAGGTCGATGCCTTGGCTTGTGTTGGAAATGGGGGCTGTTTATCAGCCATTGATTCTAGCAATGTGGGAGGGTTGGCTAAGAGCGTTGAAAGGTCCTCTTGGATGTTTTCTCTGATTTGTTAAGCGGTGGTTGCCCACTCATTCAATTGTGCTTGTTTTTGCTCATAATCTTGTAGTATGAGGACACAATTGAGCATTTGGTACACTGTGGACCGGTTGTCTTGATGCTCATTTGGCGTGATTGGTTTGACATCTCCCTTCGACGCTGGTAAGGGTGCCAACTTCAGACACATCTTAGAATAAGTGCTCGGTATGGTGACCCTCGAGTGTTGTTGGGCCATGAGGAAGGATTGTTCTCCCCTTGGATGCTTGTCGCTTTGGTTGTGGGTGGACGATTGTAGGAGTTTGGCGGCAGAGGGCTAGGAAGTGATGGGTGTGGGATGGCTTAAGTGGTTGGTGACGGGAACATTGACTATCTTTCTGGATATCAACTTCGAGTTGGAAAACGACTTTAGGTCATCGAAGAAACCATAGGTTGAAGAGCTGGAGGAAGAAGGTGCGCAATTGTCCATGGCTACGGTTTAGGGTGACGATGGTGGATAGGGGAATAGATGTCGAAGCATGAGGCATGTCCCATATATATAACACTTATATGGGGTGGAAATCGTCAAACCTTGGTTCCTTGGTATCATTAGAGAAATTGAATTGTTGCGTCGATACAGTTGATATCATCATGTCAATAGATTGATTGGCAGATGATGTCTTGTTGACTTTGTAGGCTTGCTCTACTACTCAGGTTGGTGCATCGTACATGATGAAGAGACCTATGATACTGGCTTATTGTCGTGGTTGTCATCATGTCGATGGTTCTATTGGCAAGTTCTGTTAAGGTTAAATGTTGTGGGAAAATACGTGAAACAAGGTGTCTACATTAGGAAAACAATCATACACAGGGAATAAAGATTTTTACATGGTTCGACAACTATCTGCTTTATGACGACATTGAGTTTTCACTATGTTTTTACAATAGTACTTTCATACACAAGTGTTACAGATAACCATTCCTTTATAGGAGTGGAATTAGGACAATCTTTAATGAGTGAAGTTACAACAATGCCTTTGTACAACACTTTTATTCATTCGTTTGATTGGAATTAGTTTATTGATCCAATTGATATTTTCAATCAATGGTTTATTTTTCTAATCGATATCTCTGATCGATAGTTTATTGGTCCAATTGATATTTCTTATCAATAATTGATCGGTCCAATTGATATTTCTTATCAATAATTGATCGGTCCAACCAATAGCTAGGATCGATAGTTTATTGGTCCAATCAATAACTTTGATCGATATTATTCGATTTAACCAAAAGGTTCCTAATCTTAATTGGCCTCCACACCTAGTACTAAGCACCACCTAGGAGATGTGCATTGTAAACCCTCCTTGTGTTTGATGGCTTGGCTTTAGAGTTTTTTGTTGAGCTTTTTGGTGAACTTCGAAAAACTTTTTAATAGCTAGTAGTGACTTCCATTGAGTTCCCAGGGTTTTTGATCCTCTCTTGCAACATTTATCACAAGGTACAAAAAATTTATATATGTTTTCTTGTTTATATGAGTATTTGGTAATTTATATTTTTAAAATTTGATTTTCTAGATATTATTATGATATTTTTTGATGTGTTTTGATGCTTTGTATATTATTTTTATTCAAATATGGTTGATTATATCTGAAATGTGTATAATATATATGTATTGCTGAATGTATATCATAAATTAAAAATGTTGACTAGTTGTTGAGGCCTTTAAGGTGCCCTTGGCAAATGTGGGCACATTGACAAGTATGCTTTTAAAGGTACCAAAGTTCTTAGGTGCTAGCATATGGGGCTTTGGATGCCTTGGTGTTTGGGCAATGCCTAGGCGCCATAAGTAGATTTTTCTTGAGGGGCAAATTGGTTGAATTTCTTTGATGGTAGGGTTCATTCACAACAAAGTTGACGAAGTTGGTCTTAGAAAATGGAAAACTCTAAAAGAATCAAAGGGAAAGAGAATAGACAGCAAATCAGTGTCCCCTATATGAGATAATGCCTAATTCTAGTAGATCGCCATGATTTGGAATACCATCTCCTCCCCCTATTAAATGGCATGGATCATCCTTATGAAATTGTGTTTTGCCATGATTGGTTTCCCTTTTACAGCATTTAGTAAGCTTTTGTGAAGTCATCCATTGATTTGAATCCATTCATGTCCCAACTCACCACTGGAAGTATACTCACCAAGATTGCTTTGATGATCGTATATGTAATAAAGAGATGTTCCCAATCTTCCTCTTCGTCTTAGCAAATAACACATTTGGTGTTTGCATTTCTAGAACTTTTCAAATGGAGCATATATATCAATTGTGCCCATCTTGTTGCATTGATTTTTAAAAATCTCAATGTTTATAGCATTTGTAGAAAGGTCAACTACGGGAGGTTGATACACATCTAACTCCTTAATCAATCCTCATACGGTACTATAGTAATCCTGTGGATCATGTTGAAAGTTGTCTCATATATTAACAAAATTCAGCTGAATAGTTAAAAAGATTTCTAGTATGTTATAAGTCCAGTCTTTATCAGTAAGATATCTGAGGTGAGACTATCTTTCAATACTCCCTTGCACGTGCACAATACATGTTTTTTTACTTTTGGTGAGAGGTGAGGTCCATGACCTGGTGTTCTGATACCATGTTGAAAGTGGTTCAATATATCAATAAAACTCAGTTAAGTAGTTGAAGAAATTTTCACTATGTTATAAACCCAGTTTTCATCGGTAAGATATCCGATGTGAGACTATCTTCCAACAGATCATAGTCACCTTGTTTAAGTGTGAATAATTGTTTATACACTTGAAAGGTTATTGGAAATATTCTTCTTAAAACCATAAGAGACCTAAATTTTCTTTATTGGTTGCATCGTAATAAGTCCTCTAGCCATTGATGGTTTCATGTTGGCTAACATCCACAAAATAATGGTAGCTTCATCTGCTAGCTAGTCTTCGTAGGCTTCATTCCTTGCATTAGGTGGTGGAGCTATAGGATGGTGTAATATAGGGTATGCAAGTATAATATTTTCAAAGCTTCTAGTGTATAACATGTAATTTTTTCCATTTAGTTTTTCTATTGTTGGGACAAAACTTTGAAGTAATGTATCTTGACTTGACATATTTTGCTATTATACAAGCAATTGACCATACTACAGGATAATTGTGCCCCATTAATTGATAATATAGCAAGGTTGTAGAAACTCTGTTTTTCATTACCACAAAAAAATACCTTTGGGAGGTTTAATTGATAGTTGACGACCTTGTTGACCATTTGTGGTTGACGACAGAAGATCCTAGGTCATCGGTACAAAAAGGCTAAAAAAGAGTTGCAATGGTGTGTAACTCACCTTTGGGAGGTGCGACGGTAGAAGAGCTTGGGAGAACTCAGTAGAGGGAAGAAGAGATTAGTGCAAAAGATGAAGGTGGTGCACCGTGTGAGGAAACACGGTGCAGGTCCAAGTGATTTCGAGCGAGTGAGTGGTGCATAGTGAGGACTTTGAGTGGATGGGATGATGTGACAAAGTTTCTTGCTTTGATACCAACTTATGAGTAACAAAGAAAATGATTATCGTTAATTAATTAGGATTTAGGGATACATATATATAGGCATATGTCAAAGGAAAAAAATGTCCATAGCTACATAAAGATATTACTACTAAAAATTTGAATTAACTGTCTATATTTTTATTGTGATGGAAAATTTTGAGTCCTATCTAGAATTACTGCCTCTTGTTTGTGACATACCAAGAAATTATCGGTAAAATTTGACAAATTTCCAATAGAGAAAAATTAAATATTACTATTATTTTGAATTTGAATATATTATGGAAAATTCCGAGCTAGGTACCACATATCTGATAGTACTTTCGGTTCATTGAGAAATTTTTGGTAATTTAAAACTGCATGTCTGACTGTTTACTCTGTTATTACTTTACTATTTTTTTTCCAAATGTGTATGAGTTGTACAGCTCGAAATAATTCAAAGACTCTTTGGAAACACGGAGAACTATTAAAGGAAGGATTGAAATCGTTGTAAAACAAATCAAATCAAAGTTGGAACAACTTTATTATTAATAGATTAAATGAGTAAATTACTTGCAGTAAATTTTGGGAGAAAACAGATCATTCATTGCCTATAAATATTTGTATTGAGACTTGCTTAATATATCAAGACTTAAGATCAAGAATTAAGAGAGCATTGTGTGAGATCCTGAAGCACTGAGCATTCCGAAAATCTGCTGCAATTGTTTGGAGGTTCTAAAGTGTAATTGAAGATATCCTATTGTACCTTCTCCAATTCATCTCCAAGTAAACTCAATGTAGTTGTTCCTTTTCTGTGAATTGTTTTGAGTTTGTTTAAGTGCTTAAACTTCATTCAATTTCAAAGAAATGCCTATCTTATTGGGTTGAAGCAAGAGACTCCTTAGGGTTAATGAGGTTTCACTTGATGGGTGCGTCAAGTGGAAGGTTTGCAGTGTTTTCACATTGGGGTTTAAGATTTGAAGTATTTTCTTGAAAAGTACATGTGTAAAAGGTTTAAGTGTGAATTTGTAAAATACTTGGTATTAGTGAAAAATCTCAAGTGGAGACTTGGGAAGTAGACTAGTCCTGTTTGGGTGAATCATTATAAATATCTGTGTTTTATGGTTCTGCTTCTATTCTGCTATACTTACTGATCTAAATCTGCATTACTGAAAAATCAACTGAAATTTACTATTTTGGCTAGAAATTGTTAATCTTCGCTATTCACCTCCTAGTGAAGTCTTTTGATCTTAAAAATGTACATATTGTATGTGTAGTCATGTATGAATCTTTATGTATATATACCTACATATGAATGTATGTACATACTGTATGCATTCACGTATGTGCATATGTCTGTATGTACTTGTGAATGTATTGACATGCGTATGTTCTTACAAATTTATTTAGGTTAGATTGTACGTACATGTATGTGTTACACTTAATCAAAAAGTTTTGATATCAACTTTAGATTGTTTATGTATTTGAATGTTATTTGGGAAATAATAAAGTTATAACTATACATAATTATTATTAAATATTTATAATTATATCTAAAGAAAATAACAATAATATTTAAATGGGTGATGCCTAGGCACCCAAGGCTCCTAGGCTTATGGTTGGGCACCTTAATAACTAATTTTGACTCTCCCCATTCATGTTCAGTCCAAAATTAAGGATATTTGCAAACTGATTCTGGTTGGAGTAGACATTTGTAAATGTGGGGGATAAGACTTAATATACAGATAAGCAAAGATGATTTGATGCATGGTCAATTGTTTTGAAATGACATGCAATAATATAATATGCAACTTATCATTGTTTGTAGAAATTAATTGTTTATAAGAAATGTGATATATAAGTTATCTTTTGTGAATGTGAGTATTTTTCCTCAACACTGACAACTGTCATTGTTTTTCTTATTCTAGTATAGGATGCCAGATGCTTATGATGAGGAAGGTGGTGTAAATCAGGAAAAAAGATTTGCTGCACTTATGCAGCGTTACCGGTAACAAATATATATATATATGACATTTTACAGTTCCTGTTATATATATATATATATATATATATATATATTGCCATCTGTTACTTTTTTGATTATCCAGAGCTTCTGTTGTTTCAATAACTTTGAGTGCATTTTTCAAAAAGGAAAATTCTCACATTGAGCTTCCTTCTTTGACTTTCTTAATCCTCCTATATTTGTTTTTAGGGATCCTAGTGCTGTTGGAGAGAAGATGAATCCATTTGCTGAACAAGAAGCATGGGAAGAACATCAAATCGGTAATATATTTTCATCCTAATTTTACATGGTTGTGGTTGGGAATCATGGTTGTGGTTTTTTGAATGATTTTGCTTCTATAGGTTATGTGCCTTCTCATCTGTTCTTTTTGCCTTTTGATATGCCCAAAAATGCCAGACCGTCGGTAGTTAGTGTACCAGAATGGCTAAAAATTATATTTGGAAAAAGGGAGATGTGAAACAGGGTCAACTTCACTCAAAATTCTGGAATAAGATTTGTTGACTGCTGTTGGCTTAGATTTCTCATATACAAAGTTTTGGAACTACATTGTTAAATTGTTGTGGGCAAATGGACAAGAGTCCAACATCCTTTCAGACTTACGGAATGTTAAGAATTATATAGTTTTGTATTTGGGAATGTGGATCCATATTAGGATTCATTTTTGTAACCTTGTACATATATCCTTTTTCTAATGGAAAACCTTAATCTTTCTTTTCCCTCTCTATTTTTCCACTTGGTATTAGACGGTTCCTCCTTCCCTCCTCCCCTCCTCCCCTCCTCCCCTCCTACTATTGCACGCCTTCCCCTTCCATTGTTGCCATTGGCATTACCGCTCCTCCTTGCTTAGGCGTTGCCATCAGTTTCCTCTTGCCGCCCTTCTTTTTCCACTCCTTTTCTTTCGTCCCCCTTTCCTCCCCACCCCCTTCTTCTTCCCTCCCCACTTGTTGGTGACCCTCCCTGTGCGACACATCATTGGTAGATGCTTGCCCATTCACTATCGTCATCCTTCCTAGGGTTTGGGGCTACCCTAGTCCCCCCTTTTTGGATGCCATGGAATCCTCACTAGCCACATCCTTCACCTCTCAATTGACGACCATGGTAGTAAAGCTCATAGAGCACTACTTTCATTGGGTGCCTACCTTCAAGACTTTCCTCATGGCTCACATGAAGGAATGCCACCTTTATGACGACCCCTTGGATGTGAAGTCTAAGGAGTACACAAAGTGTTAGGTTGCGGGTTGTTCCGTCATTTCACGACTCCTCAATAGTATTGATGACTCTATTGCTCGCATTCTCACTTGTATACGACTTGCAATGTTGATTTGGGATACTCTCTATGCATAGTATGTGGATGAATACAACATTTCTATGATTTATGAGGTGTATGAGCAGCTTTTCTCTCATTATCAGGGTGAATACATGGTGCATGCCTATTATAATTAGCTACATGACCTTTTGGACAAGCTCGGCCTCTACCAACCATGGATACTGGACCTTGCCATCTAAAAATGGTACCATGAAGAGTTGGCTGTTACCATTTTTCTGTTCAGATTGAATGTTAATCTTCAACGTTAGATTCAAGGGCAAATACTTGGAGCCAATGTTGTTCCTTTACTTCAGACGACGTTCAACTGGGCCCTTTGTGTTTCTCATTGGAGTCCACTACTACGTTCCCCTCTATTTGACACTTTTTCTATGGTTATTTAGTCCATGGGTGGTACCCAACATCGTTCATCTAACTCCTTTTGTGGTCGTTCTTGTACGGGGAATCGGTCATGTGATCCATGTACTCATTGTGGTTGCTTCAATCATCCATCTAAGTGGTGTTGGGATAAGTTTGGCTGCCTTGCCTATTGCCGTCATGTTGTAGTTGCCACTCTTGCTACGTCTTTTGCTGTTTCTGTTCCTTTAGTAGAGTTGGTGCCGTCCTTCAATGTGACCATTAGTTAGGATAACTTGGATGAATTTTAGTTGCTTTGAGCCTAATAGAATGCCTTGGCCACTGTGAATCATGTGCTTGTTTTAGGTACTGCTAAGTGTTTTGATAAATTGTGGATTATAGATTCTGGGGCTTTTAACCACATTTCAAGTGATGCTTCATTTTTTACGTGCCTTTTCGCTTTATTTCTAAAATCTATTACCATTGTGGATGGACACTTTTGTTCCATCTCCAGCTCTGGTGTTGTTACTCTTACTTTGGAGCTTACTCTTACTAATGTTCTTTACATACCAGAATTTCCTGTTAATTTAATTTCTATCAGTTCCATTACTAAATGGCTTTATTGCCTTGTTTGTTTCTTTCCCTACCGTTGCATCTTTCAATATCTGAAAATGGGGTAGAGAATTGGTTCGACCTTGGGTGTGGACAAGAGGTGTACGAGTTGGTAATTGAGACATCTCCACGTCTCATTGCTACTATGGGTCCTAGTGATCAATCACTCTTATGACAAAGGTGTCTTGGGCATCCCTCCTTTGCTAAGCTTCAAATCTCCTTACCTGTTATTCTAGTGTGTCCTGTTAAGTGTTGGTCTTGTATTTTGGGTAAGCAGTTTTGTGCTACCTATCCTAGTTGGGAAGTATCTGTTGAGTTTTGTCCTTTTGTGTTATTTCATTGTGATATTTGGGGCCTTTCATGGGTTGTGTTTATATCTGGATTTTATTATTATGTAGTATTTGTTGATGATTTTTCTTGTGTGTCGTGAGTCTTTTTTGTTAATGAATAGTCAACATTTTTCTGATGTACTCAATCATTTTTTGAATGAAATCCAAAATCAGTTTAATGTTATTCTTAAAGTTTTTCGTATTGATAATGCTTTGGAATTTTTTCATTTTGATGTTCAACCTTTGTGTGCCTCTCGTGACATCCTTCACTAAACCACTTGTGCTCACACTTTTCAACAAAATAGTGTTGCTAAGAGTAAACATTATTACCTTCTTGATGTTGCATGAACACTTATGTTTGAGATGAACATTCCTAAATACTTGTGGTTCAATGTAGTTGCTAGGCATGTCATCTTATTAATCGTATGCCTTCTTCACCTCTAAGGGGAGATATTCCCTTACCATCTCTCCCCAAAGTGTGATCTCTTTGCCTTAGTACCTTGCATCTTTGGTTGTGTTGTGTTTGTTAAGAACCTTATTCTGGGTTTTGATAAACTCTCCCTTCAGTCTATTAAGTGTGTGTTTGTTGGCTATCATCATCTATAGAAGGGTTATCGTTGTTATCATCTTCTTACTCAATGGTACCTTGTTTCTAATGATGTTGTCTTCCTTGAGAGTACTTATTTTATGGGCCAATTTGCTCTCCTTGATGATCTTATGCCTTGTCTGATTCCCGTGACTTTGGAGATTCCTCCTCTTGCCTCAAGACAGTCACTTGTTACTACTCTTGTGCTACAACCCTTGTAGGTTTACTAGTGACATCGTGTTCCTCTTGTTATAGGTCCTACTCAAGCTCCTACCACTCCTCCCATTGTAGATTCAATTCCTTCTGACTTAGATTTACCTATTGCTTTGCAAAAAGGTAATCGTTCTTCCACTATTCACCCTATTTCTAGCATTCTGTTCTATGCTGCTCACCTAATCCTAACTATCGGTGTTTTGCTCTTTCTATTTCCTTAAAATTTATTCCCATGGATTATTAGGATGCACTTATCCTTTTACATTGGAAGTCTGCTATGACTCTTGAGTTGCAGACTCTTCGTGATTGTTGAACGTGGGGCTTGGTTCCTCGTCTTCAATCTACACCTGTTATGGGTAGCCAATGGGTGTTTTCAACCAAATGTAATTCGAATGGTAGTGTGACTTGATATAAAGCTTGGTTGGTGGCCTGTGGGTTTAGTCAGATGTATGGAGTTAACTATGAAGCTAGTTTTTCTCTTATTACTTGTTTCAACTCTATCTGAATTCTTCTTTCCTTGTTTGTCACCCATGGATGGTCATTGACTCAACTTGATGTTACCAACACCTTTTTTTATTGTGATCTAGACGAACAAGTATATATGAAGCAACCATGGGGCTTTGTTGCTTAGGGTGAGTCC
Source organism: Amphibolis antarctica (assembly GCA_024699675.1). Taxonomy (NCBI): domain Eukaryota; kingdom Viridiplantae; phylum Streptophyta; class Magnoliopsida; order Alismatales; family Cymodoceaceae; genus Amphibolis; species Amphibolis antarctica. The sequence continues at coordinate 124,513 of JAMKPZ010000100.1, forward strand.
TCACGTTTGTCTTCTTCAAAAGACCATCTGTGGTCTAAAGTAGAGACCCTATGCCTTGTTTACTAAGTTCAGCACTGTTCTTACCTCGTGGAGATTCAAGAAATGTGTTGTGGATAATTTTGTTTTCATTAAGCAGACATCAGGTCGATGCTCCATTTTAGTTGTGTATGTAAATGATATCCTACTAACGGGTGATGATAATGAAATTCAATTGATAAAATAGTATTTGACAAAACATTTTGTCATTAAAGATCTGGGAAAGCCAAGGTATTTTCTGTACATTGAGGTTGCATATTCTAAGAGTAGCATGATACTTTCAAAGCTCTAGATATATTAAAAGAAATTTGGCAACTTGTGTGTCAGTTAGAATCTACTCCTATTAAAGTAAATCCTCCTTTTTACGATGAGTCTTCTACTCCTCTTGAGGATGCTAACAGATATAGTAGGTTGATTAACAAACTCATTTATCTTAGTGTCATAAGACATGATATCTCTTATGCGATTGGTATATTGAGTCAATTTGCCTATATCAAGTAGAATCCAAGCAAGGGCTTAATTTATTCAAATCGTGGGCATTGTCAAGTTGCTATGTACTCAGACTCTAAATATACAGGAGATAAGGTGGACAAAAAATCAACTTTTGGTTATCCTACTTATGTAGGAGGTAATTTGGTTATTTGGTGGAGCAAGAAATAAAATGTGATTTCAAAATCCAGTGTAGAAGTTGAGTATAGGTCTATGTCCAAACTGCCAATGAATTGGTATGGATAAAATCTTTTCTGTCATAGTTGGGAGTTATAGTATCACTATCAATGAATATGTATTGTGACAATCTGATTGCTATTTATATTACTAGTAATGACACTTTCTATGAAAGAACTAAGCATATAATAAGATTAATTGCCACTATGTTTAGGAGTTGTCTTGTTAACACTATTTGTACTTTGTTTACTCGATTTGCTCAATAGTGGGTTGACATCTTTTCCAAGGCTCTTGCTATTAGAGCATTCAGTGAACTTTGTAACAAGCTGTGAATGGTTGATCTGTATTCTCTAGCTTGAGGGGAAGTGTTAAGAATCATGTAGTGTTGTATTTGGGCCTTAGGATCCATATTAGGATCCATTTATGTAACCTTGTATATATATTCTTTTTCTAATGGAAAAACCCTAATCTTTCTTTGTGGTCTCTATTTTTCCACTTGGAACATATATCATATGGGCCATTTGGATGCTCCGTAATGAGTCTATTTTTCCAGATTCTCTCTCAGTCATTCTGCTGAAAATTGGGATTGTAGTTAGGGATTAGGAACAAGTGTACAGCTTCTATTGCAATACATTTTGAAAAGGATAATGGCGAATGTTATCTATGGATTATATGTTTATCCAAAAGAATGCAAGCTCGAGAAAATCAGTTGGGTGAAAACTATAAAGAAATGCAAAATATGAATATAAAACTTTCTCACAAGAGTGAAGATAGAGGGGAAAGAATCACAAAGAAATAGCTCAAGAAGCCATCTGCATGCAAGACCAGAATGCTATTTACTGACTGATGGAAAATCCTAAATTTTGTTTACTCTGCTTTAGCTTCATTACGTCTCTTCATAGGTGTATCAGATTTGATGAAGGGACCACATTTAGTTTGTTGGGAGGAGGTTTATAAATCTCTGATATTTTTGCCTTAAAAGATGGTTGGTTTTTAACATAACATAACTTGCTTGGAAATTTTTAACTTGTTTTTTATGCTTGGAAATTGGCATGGAGAACATATTAACAATATTATTTTACCTAATAAAGAAGACTACCTTTTGACTTTGGCTTGATTGATTGAGAGAAAGATGTTATATATTTGACATTGATAATTTTAATGCAAATGCAATTTTCTTTAATTGCTGATGTATCAGGGAAAGCTACATTGTCGTTTGGCTCGAAGGATAAGAAGCAAGATTCTTTAGATTATCAGTTAGTTATTTTGGCCCTTTCCATATGCTTGCACCTCTCTTTTCGTTATTATTAATTAGACCTGTTACACTCATTCTACATCCTTTGGTGATGTTAGATGCATTAGACCTTATTCTTTTACGAAATTTATGCATATCTATTTCAGGTTTGTATTTGAGGATGGAGTTGACTTTATTAAAGAATCTGTAATGGATGGTGAGCAGGTACAGATGAACATAAATTGCCATTTTAAGTTGTGCAAGTTATCATTTTGGTGTTCTAATTAATTCTTCATCACATGCAGTATGAAGATGAACATGTTATGCAGACAACAGACGACAGTGGGAAATCTTTGCTACTGAAGCTTCAGGTGGGGGGCTATGAACCTCTCCACAATCTTCAAACTAGTTGCTTTACTCTAAACCTTCTGAATTTGTGTAGACCATTGTGGGAATGGGAAACCCACTTTCTTTGCTTACATATGTAACAGATTAATGTTTATTTCATGCAGGATGATCGAAAGACACTTCCAGTGTATCCATTTCGGGAGCAACTTCTTCAGGCTGTTAGCGAACATCAGGCACTTGAAATTCTCATAGTTGATTTTTGTGATGTTTGAAAATGACTTTCACAGAACCATACATCTTTCTTTATGGATCTACATCTTTAGAGAAACCAGCATAATATTAAATGGTCAATGTGATTGTTTTCGGTTATGGTTTTATGATTTACTTCTTTGATTATTGTGAGGCCTAAGTTTTTGAAGTAGTTGATTTTCTGTAACAGAAACATGATATCCAAAAATTGGTCTGCCAAAACTATTTCCATCTTTGTTGCATATGCTTAGCAAGTGCCCTTATAGTTCTGAAAGAAGCAGACACATGTTGTAGAAGGCTAAGTGATGGATCATTGCAGTGGAAGAAGATGGTGGAGGAGGAAGATTATTATTTGTTATAAGGGTCATGCATAAATTCAGACAAAGGACTTATAGCATATGCAATATCTGGTTGAGTCACTGAGAGATTAATTTGTGAATAAGCCTTTTGTACCGTGATAGGATCCTAAATAGGTTGTATATATCACCCAAAATAGAGGACTTTTCTCTGATTAAGGTGACGAGGAAAAGGAGATGGTTGAGATGCTTTGCTTGGCTGCTTGCTCAAAGAAAGGGGGCTGTAAATGGTGTTACTAGTTGAGTACTCAATTGTTGACTTTGATAGTGGTTGTGCACGGGTTGAGAATGGCTAGACGCTTGTGGGAGGGGGTGGAAGTGTTGAGAGAGGGGGGTAGAGTATCAGTGGAGAGGGACAAGTGACCTTGGGGGAGACACAGAGATGACTGAGACAGATGTGCAACCTCAGGGGTCATGTGCTCAATGGAGGTTTGATGGAGTGGTTTGCTGGGGCTATAGAGGGACAAGTGTCGGGGAGTGGTGTGAGAACTAGACAAAACGAGCGACACACTTGATTCTCAGCGATTTGCAAGGTGTGGGTTGAGAAATGAATTCTTAACCTTCCTTTTATACAGACAGGGTTTAATAATTGAAATTCTCAACCCCCTTGTTGGCATAAACACTTGCATCTGGTGGAATTTAATTTTTCTTGATTTTGTTCCACTTAAACACCACTTAGATTGTGACTCATGAACAAACAACATTCAAGCATCCAGACTCTTGCTCCTATGCATTCAAGCTCTCATTTCACATTAGTTACATACGAGATTTCTACATTTTCTCTTAAGCAAGAGCATTTTGAAGTTGTATGTTGTACTTTTGATTTTTGTTGTCTGCTCAGTTGTAAAAGTTGATTTGCTTGTGTTTGTACTAGAAAACACAAGAGTAGTCCTTAAGGTTTGAGTAATTGGTTTGTAATATTTTTACTAGAATAAACTATTGTGATTGTAGTTGATTGATGTGTTTCACCTAAAACACACAGGTTGTAGGTTGGTTCGTGTGTTTGGTTGTATTATTGGTTAATAGTTGATTAGTATAACTTCAAGTCTCCTAAGTTTGGGAAACCACATAAAAATCTATGTATACTTTATGTTTTTGTTTATTGCTTCCATTTTAGTTGTAAATTATTTAATAACTCACTATTCACCCCTCCTCTAGTTAGTCAATCAATTCTAACATAATCAACGTTGTTATAAGGCCCGACGTGTTGGAAAACAATTGATGTAAATGGAAGACGATGTGTAGTAGTTTTGGATGAGTTGGAAAATAGGATGCGGGTGATGGTGGTGGAAAAAAACCCTACATTGTGATACTAAGTGGAAGAAGATGGAGGAAGATTGTTATTTGTTATTAGGGTTATAAGATAGATTACATAGTGTAAGTATTAGGGCTAACATAAAGCCCTAACATAGATACAAAAGTACCAAAATACCCTTACACTTAACATGAAACTACCAGACTAACAATGGCTAGGTTTTCTTTTCCAAAATTTCAATAGAGGTTATTGCTCTAGGGCATGTGCAACCATAGTAAATTGTTATTACTAGTTGGTTTTGAAAATCACGTAGAGATTTGTAGATGTTGTGTATGACTCTCCCACAGGACTTATTTTGTGAAAGCGATGTGTAATGCACATGATTTTTGAGGAGAACAAAAAAATGGCATACCTCATGTGCTTTGACCTTCATGATTGGTTCTTGTCTTGTTGTCTCTTAGTGTTTGTGTGGAAAAGATTCATAACACCGTATGGGTGATTGGCTCATTGTAGTCTTTGGTTGGTCACTGCGAATTGAAGGATGTCTTGTTGCCATATTTTTTTCTTGGATGTCATCAATTTTGAGGATTAAATTAGAAATGATGAAGCAAAATACGTGGAGATAAAAGCAAGGCAAGAGGCCAAAAGAAAGTGATTGATCACTAGTACAAACTGCTGGTGGTTGTCTGTTTTTGTATTGCATCATGGCTTGGTAAGGGTCCTTTGAATTGACCTCATAAGGCTGAAACATCCATGTTGACATTGAAGCCCTCTTAAGGGAATGGAAATGTTTATACCGTAGTTTGCACTTCATTCACACGGGCATGCATAATGACATTATATTTAATCTTGTAATGAATATTTGTAAATAGTATCGATTTCATTATCGATATTTATCCCCCATACAAACATGTGATATTTGTTGCTTACAAAACAGCAAATAAAAATATCTATTCATAAGTTTCTAATGAATCATGTTGAAAGCTATAAAATTTAAAATCAGTTTTTTATATTTTCCATACTAGGTACTTTCAAAAATATAGTTTAAATTAAACAGATGACATTTACATCTAGGGAGATAATTAGAATTGGCTTCTTACAATACCCAATTTTTTCTTGAGACTAGAAAGCAATCTCTTTTTGATATGTTGATAGGATTTTTATAATTTATTTTCTAAACTTTTTCTTTCTTTTAAATGGTTGTGTTTGTCCTTGTCAGTTTAATCTAATCTTGCAAGTTGTAATTTATCTCTTTTATGGGCATATCCCACTATTTTTTGTAAGTTTTTAATGCTACATATTTATTGACATCTAGGTACTTGTCATTGTTGGTGAAACTGGTTCTGGGAAAACTACCCAGATACCTCAATATCTTCATGAGGCAGGGTACACAGAACATGGGAAGGTAATTGAAACTAATTTTGTTCTATCTTCTCCTAATTTTAACTATGTTTTGTTTGTTGAATTTGTTCTCCCAAGCATGATGCAAATGTTTGTCTTTTATGTTGGAAGGAGAAAAATTATAGAAGAAAAGGTTTTATGTTTCATTCACACTATTCAATCTATATATATATATATATATCCTCTCAGATAAGGCTGAATAATGTTTTATTTGTACTTGAATTCTCCTTTAACCTTTTGTCCATCAGTGTTATTATTATTCAATTACCATGCCCTTTCGTCCATCAGTGTTATTATTGTTTAATTACTATGCTATGCAACCATTTTCCCTTTCTACTACACCTTTCAGGACTTGCAAACAAGGCGAAAGATTTGTTTAGGGTGCAAGAGAACCAATAGAGTGTACTTGTTGGTTCATGACCATATTCCCTGTGAAATGCTTGCTTGCGTTTCAACCATTGAGTCTTCCATTTTGTAGCACTATTGCTTAGGTCAACTGGCTTGTAAGAAACTACAATAGACTTGTCCTTAGATCTTTGTTTGATTGTGAGTTGTGTTAACTTGGGAAGCATATAGTGCTACTTTTAAACAATTGCATTTTGTCTCATCTACAAGTATGTTTGATTTAGTTCATTGTGATATTTAGGGTTTTAGAGTTTCCTTTGTTGGTTACAAATATTATGTAGTGTTTGTTGATGACTATTCTTATGTTTGTTGGGTCTAGTTGTTGAACGACTACCATCGAGTTCTTGATGTATTCAAAACCTTTCTTTCTAAAATTCAAAATCAATTCTTTGTTTGCCCAAGGACTTTGTGCACTGACAATGCTCTTGCATTTATGCAAGTTGAGTTTCTATCTATTTTCCCTTCTTCTAGCATCATTCATTGGAATACTTGTCCTTATACATTTTAGTAGAATGGGGTTAAAACAAAACATCGTTATATTCTTGATGTGACTTATACTCTTATACTGCAAATGAAAGTTCCTAACTATCTGTGGTTTGATGTTATTCTTGATGTGGCTCATACTCTTATACTTGATTAATAGGATGTTGTCTAACTCTTTTAGGCGACATTGTTTCTTTTGATTGTCTTTATGCCAATAATGATTTACTTCCATTGACACCTAGAGTTTTTGGTTGTGTATCTTTTGTCTAAAACCTCTCTTCTAGTCTTAATAAACTCTCTCCTCAGACCATTAAATGTGCCTTTGTGGGATACACTGAACGTAAAAAGGATATTGCTTATGTCATCCCTTGTCTAATATTATTTCATATGCTAACCTTGACCATATCTTCTGTAGCTTTGCCTTATCCATATCTATAGAGTCTCTACCTAGGAACTATTAGGAAACTTTTCAAATTTTTCATTGAAAGGTAGCAATGGATGAGGTGATGGACACCTTGCACTCTTATTGTACCTAGGATTAAGGTTTCAAATCTCAGTATCGTATCAAAGATCAGTCCTTTGAAAAAGGAAAATAAATCGAGGATCAAAGATCATATCGATCATGCCAAACTAGCAATTGACGGGGACTTCTCTTGTCCAAGACGACGTTGTTCTCCTTTGTTGTTTGCCCCCAATTGAAGTTATGGTTGCCTCAACAGTTGTCATTGACCTTTTGTTGTTTGTAAAAGCAGGTCCTCGAGGGTTGTCACCTCGTCTGCATCGCTCGTCCACTGGTGGTTGTTGCAGAGTTGTTTCCTTTGTGTTGGTTTGACTGTGCAGTTGTCTTTAGTTGTTTCTTTGCATTCTTCTCTAGTGTTAGACAGTAACTTTTTTATTGGTTGAACTGTTGTTTGTGGTTAGTGGTGTGAAATGGGGAGCCATGATCTTTTGATTAAGAATTTTCTTGGAGTATCGAAGAAGTTAAATGGTTCTAATTACATTCTTTGGGTACAAAGTTTTGAAATAATAGTCATTGGCAATAAACAAGAATGTCATTTATACTCTCCACCTCCTAACCTTAAAGATGCTATTCATAGAGATTGGTATGTAGATGATGTCGCTATAGTTTTGTGGATGTTGTCTAGCATGAAACCTATTGTTGCTTGTGGGGTCACTATGATGCAACTTGTAAAGAAGATTTGCAACAATTTGTGTAGAACATATGGCTATGTGAAGAACATTTCAAGTCATTTCAAGTTTATGAGTTATTGTTTCAACTTAAACAAGGAGAAAAATCTAACCAAGAGCATTAAAGTATTTTGAGAGGACTTATAGATGAGTTGAACATCTATCAACCCCCCACCATAGACATGTTTAGTTTTCAGTGTTATAGAGAGGAGCTTGCAGTTGCAGTTTACCTTGCTAGTATTAAACCTGAAGTTGCCTCCTAGATTTGAGGACATGTTTTGGGAGCAGAAGAAATGCCAGACTTAGATAGACTTTTGCTTGGGTTATGTGCATTTCCACTTAGTCTTTATCATCTATGGTTGATCATTCCACCATTGTTACTTTTGGCAGTTGAGGTCGTAGTGTGGTAGAGTTGGACATTGCTTAGAGAGTATTGGGACAAATTCAGCAAACCTTTGGTAGCCAACTTCACTTTTGAGACGTCTAAGCTTATCGAAGCCTTGACATCTGGCCTTATTGTTAACATCTCGTAGGTTGACTATGAACACCTTCTCTAGACACGAACCAAGACCCTCTGCCATGATTGCAAAAATTCCCTCATCCTAGCCAGGTACCACTACAAGCACTGATTTGATTGCTTCAACAGATGATCCTTGGATAATAGACTCTGGAGCCTCGTCTTATATATCAGGTACATCTACCCTTTTTGATTGCCTATTCTCTCTCCCTGACAAGTCAAGTGTCACCATTGCTGACAATTGTTCATGTCTTGTATCTGGTTAAGTTGAGGTTCAAGTTTCCTCTTAGATACAACTGAACAACGTCCTTTATGTACCTGAGTTTTCTTTTAACCTTTTATCCATTAGTGTCATTACAGTTCAATTACAGTGTTTTGCAACATTTTTTCCTTTCCATTACACTTTTCAAGACTTGCAGATGGGACAAAAGATTTGTTTGGGGCATAAGATGGTAGATGAAGTTTACTTCCTGGTTTGTGACTATATTTTGTTGGCCTACATGACAAGTTCAAAATTATCTATCTTGTGACATTATCGTTTGGGTCATCCTTCTTGTGTGAAGTTGCATTGGGTTGTTCCATGGGTTTCCATCTTTTCTTTTGAATGAGTCGTGTCAGCTTGGGAAGCATACTTGTGCTATTTTCAAAAAATTGCGTCTTACGTCGTCCACCAACATGTTTGATGTTGTCCATTGTGATATTTGAGTTTCCAGTTAAGTCATGTCTATTCAAGGTCATAAATACTATGTAGTCTTTGTGGATGATTTTTTTTGTGTATCTTGGGTTTATTTGTTGAAAGATCGTCAAAGTGTTGTCGACGTTTTCAAAAATTTTATTGTTGAAATAAAAAATCAATTCTCTATTTATCCAAAAATTTTGCAAACAGATAATGCTCTTGAGTTTATGCAAGCTGAATTTCAATCTCATTGTGCTTCCTTTGGTATCATTTATCAGACTATTTGTCTTCATACATCTTAACAGAATATGGTAGCTAAAAGGAAACATCGTCGTATCTTTGATGTTGCCCATACTATTATGTTTCAAATGAAAGCTCCTAATTATCTCTGGTCTGATAAATAGAATGCCTTCCACTCCTTTAAGGGGTTTTCTTGCTCTTCATCGTCTTTATCCTAAAAAGGAATTGTTCCCATTGGCTCCTAGAGTTTTCGGATGTATTGCCTTTATTCAAGATCTACCCTTGGTCTTGACAAGTTGTCACCTTGGGCTATCAAGTGCATGTTTGTTGGTTATTCTTGCACCCAAAAAGGGTATCGCTTCTTTCGTCTTCTAAGTCGTAAATACTATACTTCTTTCGATACCACCTTCTTTGAGTATAAATCTTGGTTTGATGTTGTTAATTCACCTCCTCTTGTGGACCTTCATTCACTTCCTCTTGTGGACCTTCATTCACCTCCTTTTCTTGGTCCGGTCGATCTTATTGATAGTCATGACAATCCTATTATGCACAAGTAGATGTTAATGTACCAAGTAATAATATTCAACCTCTTTTATAGGTATATAGTCATCGACCACGACCACCTCCAGATAGTACAACTCCCTTTAACATCGCTCTTGATGGTGAGTCACCTACTTTGTTTGCCCAGGATGATCTTCTGATTGCTCTATAGAAGGGAACTTGCACTTGTACCTAGCATCTTCTTTCTAATGTATCCTATGCTAACTTTGATGAAACCTTCCGTCATTTTGCCTTATCCATTTCTTTTGAGTTTTTACCTAGGAATCATCAGGAAGCTCTTCAAACTCCACATTGGAAGATTGCAATGGATGAGGAAATAGACGCTTTTCTCTCTCATGGCACTTGGGATCTCGTACCTTGTCGTGTTGGATGCATATTGTCTCTTGCTAGTGGCACCGTCTATCGTTACATGGCTCATTTGGTGGCTTAGGGGTTCTCACAAGAATATAGGGTGGACTACTTCGAGACTTTTCCCGTCATCTCGACTCTATTCGTGTACTTTTTTTTGTTGTGGTTGATGTTTTAGCTTGATGTTAAGAATGTTTTCTTGTATGGTGATCTTGAATAACAAGTATTCATGGAGCAACCTCTAGGTTATGTTTCTCAGGGAGAGACACATGTTTGTTTGCATGCTTAGGAAGGCCATTTATGGCCTTAAACAAAGCCCCAAGGTTTGGTTTATCAAACTCAGCAATGTTATGTGGAGTGAGGGTTTTAAAATTGTCAAGTTGATCACTTAGTGTTCATTAAGAAAATGCTAAAGAGACGTGTGATGCTTGCAGTTTATGTTAATGACATTTTGTTGATAGGTGATGATACTCTAGCCATTGAAGAAACAAAACAATTCTTAATCAGATATTTTGCTACAAAGCATATAGGGAAACCAAGATATTTCTTGGGAGTTAAATTTGCTTATTCTAAAGGGAAACTATTTCTATTTCAAAGAAAGTATGCATTAGACTTATTACAAGAAACTGGTTTCGAAGGGTGTAAATCAAAAAATACTCTTATTGAATAGAACCTCTCTTTTTGGGATCAAACTTCCCTTCTTTGAAGATTTAGGAAGATACAGACGTCTTATTGGGAAGCTTATATACTTAACAGTAACCAGACTTGACATTATCTATGTTGTGAATCTACTTAGTCAGTTCATGCACGAGCCTAGAGATGTACATTGGCAAGAAGTCTTTCGGATATTAGCTTATATCCAAACCCAAATGGGTTTTAGGTGTCCGTAGCTTTAGGCAATTGTAATTCTTGTCGTCAAGTAATTGTACTTGACTATTTGACCTTTTACCAAGATTCCTAACTTTTCAACAGAAGCTTGTGGATTGCCCTCGAATTGACTGATGTATAGGTTTGATCTACTGATTCAATCTTTCCTAACCTAAAAATATAGTTGGATCGAATGATTTGTCGATCCACTATTGATCCATCGTTTGATCTTGGCACTTTCGAAACTTCATGTAGTTTTAGTACCAGTAAAAGGAAAAAGTAGCATGGATAACCAAAATTTTGGCGATCCGTGTTTATTTTTGAATCTATGCTTGAGATCTTGTTCCTTATCCTATTAGGGCATACGTTGTCTCCTGTAGATGAGTCTATGCCATCAAATGCAAGCTTGATAGTACCATAGACCACTATGAAGCTCGATTGGTTGCACAGAGTTTTTCCAATGGTGTTGATTATTCTAAGACATTTTGTTGTAGCTTATTTTAATTCTGTATGGGTGTTTCTCTTCATCTTTATTAATTAGCCTTGACAGGTTTTCCAGCTTGATGTTGAAAATGTTTTTTTATATAGAGAACTTGACGAGCAAATCCTCATGGTGCAACCTCTAGTTTATGTTGCTCAAGGTGAGATTCATGTATGCATGCTCAGGAAGGCTATTTATGACATCAAGCAAAGTCCTAAGGCCTTGTTTGAGAAATTTAGTGGAGTTATGGAGTGGTGGTTTTTGTAGTAGTAGAGTCGATTACTTTGTCTTTGTGGAAAAGACACCTAGAGGGTGTGTCATTCTTGTAGTTTATATGGATGATATGTGTTAGAGTAAATCGCAGCAGAAGCAAACAATAAAGAAAAATCAAAACAAGAAGAAACAGAAGAACAACACCAAGATTTACGTGGTTCACTTCGGAATAGAGCTACGTCCACGGACAGCAGCAGCACAACACACTTTTTTTTTTCTCACTATTCAGATGTGTGTTACAGAGGTGGAGGAAGAACAGCTTCAGATCAGATTGCTGTGCTACTTTTCCTCCTTTCAGAATCATTTATTTATAAATGTACAAAACTTACATAGTGATAAATCACCATTAAGTTTCGACAGTAATGAAGAGTTGTGCCTTCATTTCGTGACTGCAGATGGAACGCCAGGAGACGTCCACGGAGAGGAATGGACTCCCGAACTGATGCCATTGGAGGCTCCCTCCGCGGGCAATGGAACTCCAAGAGTGCGCGGGAGATTAGCAGACGGTGATTCCCTCGGGAGAGGAAGAGTCGTCGGTTCCACAGGCGTGACGTTAGACGAGGAGTCGCCTGGAGCCGAATCGTTAGAAGCCGGCGACCCTTCTTATGGTTCCCCACGCATCCGTAGGAAGATCGAGGGACGCACGGTCGTTGGGGTTTTTAGCCTCGACTTTAAGTCACCGATAACAATCTCCACCTTGACTTAAGTCTTCAGTTGCTGCTGCTGTCAGGACCTCATAAGGTCTTTCAGTAGTTACTGTAGACGTTGAGCAAGTCTAGACACTGCATGAACTTGCCCTTCATTACTGCTTTGGTAAACATATCCATAGGATTATCTTCAGTTCCAATTTTCTGAACTTTGATTCTCTATTCTGCATAGATAAAGTGATATTGGACGTCTATGTATTTAGTTCGATCATGATATACATGATCCTTGGCTAAGCAAATAGCACTCTAAGTTATCACAATAAATTACAGTTTGATCTTGAGATAGACCAAAATCTCCTATCAAACCTTTCAACCAGATTCCTTCTTTAGCTGCTTCAGTTATAGCCATATATTCGACTTCAGTAGCCATATATTCGACATGTAATTGGAAATGTCCTTTGGATTGTGCTTCTTCTCTTTGTTCTTTGGCTGTTTCTTCCCCTTTTTATCAACCTTTTTAGAACGCCCACGATTGCTTGTTGCAATCAAATCTGAAGTAGAGTTTTCGCCTCCATTGTTGGAAACTAGTTGCCATAGCTCCCTAGTATGAAGGCTAGCTCTTACCTCTTCTAATAAGATAGAGTCTTTTCCAATAACAAATGACTGAACAAAGTTTTCATAAGACTGAGGTAAAGATACCAATAGAAGTAAAGTAGTATCTTCATCTTCTATTTTAACATCTATGTTTCTAAGTTATATTAACAGAGCATTCAACTGGTCTAGATGGATTTTGAGCGACGTACCTTCATTCTTAGAGAGAATAGACATTGCTTTAAAAGCAACTTATTAGTTAACAATTTTGTCATGTAAAGGCTCTCTAGTTTCAACCACAACCCAGTTGCTATTTCTTCCTCAGCAACTTCAATAATCAGTTCATCTGCAAGACAAAGAAGTATTGTAGAGTGAGCTTTTTCTTCTTGAGTGGTAAGTTCTACTTCTTCAATGTTGTCTGGTCGATCTCTTAATAATGGTGCCCATATTCCTTGTTGTTTCAGAAGGGCATCTTGATCTGCCATAGACTGAAACTATTCTTCTCGGTGAATTTCTCCACCTTAATACTGTGAGAAGACATTATTCCAAATGACAAAACACAAACCTGGGTCTGATATCAGTTTGTTAGAGTAAATCGCAGCAGAAGCAAACAATAAAGAAAAATCAAAACAAGAAGAAGCAGAAGTACAACACCAAGATTTACGTGGTTCACTCCGGAATGGAGCCACGTCCATGGACAGCAGCAGGACAACACACTTTTTTTTCTCACTATTTAGATGTGTGTTACAGAGGTGGTGGAGGAAGAACAACTTCAGATCAGATTGCTGTGCTACTTTTCCTCCTTTCAGAATCATCTATTTATAGATGTACAAAACTTACATAGTGATAAATCACCATTAAGTTTCGACAGTAATGAAAAGCTGTGCCTTCATTTCGTGTTCGCAGATGGAATGCTAAGAGACGTCCACAGAGAGGAATGGATGCTCGAATCGACACCATGGGAGGCTCCCTCTGCGGGCGATGGAACTCTAAGAGTGCGTGGGAGATCAATGGATGGCAATTCCCTCGAGAGAGGAAGAGTCGTCGGTTCCATGCATGCGATGGGAGAGGAGGAGTCACCTGGAGCCGAACCGTCAGAAGTCGGCGACCCTTCCTGTGGTTCCCCACGTGTCCGTTAGAAGATGATAGGTGATGGTGAAGAGACTATTGAAGAAACCAAGCAATTTCTAGACAAACATTTTGCTATAAAGGATATGGAGAAGCCAAGATATTTTTTGGACATTGAATTTGCATACTCCAAGTGAAGACTATACTTGTTTTAGAAGAAATATGTTGTGGATTTGTTGAAAGAAATCAAACTTAAGGGATGTAAATTGAAAACACTCCAATCGAACAAAATCCCTCTTTTTAGGAACATAGTTCTTTATAGTTAGAAAGCTTAAGAAGGTACCAAAGATTGGTCAGGAAACTTATATACTTGACTGTTACAAAACCAGACATTACTTATGTAGTGAATTTACTTAGTCAATTTATGTATGAGCCTAGAGATGTACATTGGCAGGGAACTCTACCTATTTTAGCCTTTATTAAAGAAGCTCTAGGAAAAAAAAAGCTCTAGGAAAAGGGATTTTATGTAAGAAGCATGGACACTTGTAGATTGAAGGATTCTTAGATTTAGGTTATACAGGAGATAAAAATGATAGAAAGTCCACCTTAAGTTATTGTATGTACCTTGGAGGAAATCTTGTCGCTTGGTGTAGCAAAAAATAGAATGTTGTTTCAAGATCAAGTGTGGAGGTAGAATATTAGGCAATGACTTAGACGACATGTGAGATGATGTAGTTGAAGTCATTGATTCAATAGTTAGGGTTTGTAGTTAAGATGGCTATGCCTATGTATGGTGATAACAAAGTGGCTATATACATTAGGTACAATCCTACTTTCCACAAGAGAACCAAGCACATTTAAATTGATTGTCATTTTATCAAAGACAATGTGATTAGGATATTCATGGGTGAATATCCTAGGGAAACTACAATATGTCATTTTATTGATTGTCAATGAAGTCATTGATTCATGTAAATTGATTGTCATTTCTAATGTTATATCAAGCACATTGTCATTTTATAAAAAAATACTTCATTGACTAGGGAAACTACAATATATAGGGTATGAGATAAATGAATACCTAACTGGATATTCATGATTCGTATACTATTACATCCAACTATTACCACACTCCTCCTCAAGTTGGATAGTATATGTTTGTCATACTTAGCTTGTGAGAATATTAGCAAGTTCTTCAGAGGGTGGTGTATGTGGTGTACGAACTTCTTTTACTATTAGATCTCGAATGAAGTTGTAGTCAATCTCAATATGCTTAGTGCATTCATGAAATGTTTCATTGTTGATAATGTAGATGGTCACCTAATTATCACAGTACATGGGCATAGGCAATTGAATTGTAACTCGAAGTTCCTGGAGTAGAGATTGGAGCCTCACCATTTCACATCCAGTCTCTCTTATAGACTGGTATTCTACTTTAGCACTAGAACAAGAGACAACATTCTATTTCTTACTTCTCTAGATAACTAAGTTTCCTCCAATATATGTCAGATACCCCGAATTGGACTTCTAGTCTCCTCTATCTCTTGCAAAACTAGAATTTGAGAAGGCTTCTACCCTCAAGTGTTCATTGGTTTGATACAGAAGCCCTTTTCTTGGAGTGCCCTTAATGTATGCAAGAATTCTTTGTACTCTTATCTAATGGACTTGTCATGGTTTATGTATAAATTGACTTAGTAGGCCCACAATATAAGCAATATTAGGTCTTGTAACGGTAAGGTGGATAAGTTTACCAATAAGTCTTTGATACTGACCTTAATCTTCAAGTTCTTTTGAAGAGGCATCCCAAAAAGGTGGATTTCGTTCAATGGGTGTGTTTTCTTGTTTGCACCCTAAGCATCCTATCTCCATCAAAATATTGAGTGCATACTTGCATTGGGATAGTACGATCTTGTCTTTAGAATAGACAAACTCAATGCCAAGAAAATACCTTGGTCTCCCCAAATCTTTTGTTTGGAACACTTTAGCAAGATGCTTCTTCATTATGATAATACCTTCAACATCTCTACTTCACAGTACATACATAGCCAGAATAACATACCCCTGGGTTGACTGTTGTATGAAAATGGAGTGATCCACAGTACATCATTTAAAACCCCCATTAAACATGGCCTGACTAAACTTGTCAAACCAAGCATGAGGACTCTGCTTCAAGCCATAAATTGCCTTCTTTAGCCTGCACACCTTGAGCAACATACCTTGGTGGTTGTTCCATATATACTTCCTCAGTAAGATCCCCATAAAGAAAAACATTCTTAACATCATGTTGATGCAATTGCCATTGTTGATTTACTGCAAGGGAGAGCAAAACCCGAATAAAATTGAGTCGGGCAACAGGAGAGAACATCTCCTCATAATCAATACCATACTCCTAAGTAAAACCTCTGGCCACAAGACGAGCTTTGTATCTTTCAATGAGCCATTTGATCTGTATTTGACAGTGAAAACCCACTTACATGATACTACATTGGCATTTGCAGGGCAAGAGACTAATTCCCACGTACCATGAGATTGCAAGGCATCCATCTCAACATCCATAGCTTCTTTTTGGTGTGGTAGTTGTAGTGCCTCTTGATATGTCCTTGAGTAGTCTTAGAAGATACATCTAAAGCAAATGCATGACAGGAAGGGGTTAAGTGGTCATAGGAAACAAAGTAAGCAATAGGATGTTGAGTACAAGATCGAATACCTTTCCGAAGAGCAATAGTAAGGTCATCAAGATTTTCAATAAGTGTAACCGATTGGTTAGGAGTTTTAGGTTGATTGGAAGGATCTACATCAAGAGGCTCCATTGGTGTAGCTTGAGAGATGGCCAGGGGACGTCTTCGTCACCGATGATACACTTGCAATGGAGGATTAACTGTCTCATTGTCAGCATGTTCCAAGTTCTCACTAGTGTTACTAATAGGTTCATCACTAAAGAGAATAGGACTTGGAGTTGGAAGTGAGGGATTAGGTGAAGTAAACTCCTTAGAAAAATAGGCTTGACTCTTAAAAAAGGTGACATTAGTAGAAGTATAATAACGTTTGGTGGGAGGATGATAGCAACAATACTCTTTTTGGGTTATAGAGTAGCCTACAAAAACATATTTTCTAGCCTTGACATCAAGTTTGTCTACTCTTGGGTTAAGATTCTGAACATAGGCAACATACTCAAAAACATGGGGTATCAATTCAAATAATTTTCGTTCAAGATACAGATGATGAATAGGGATTTCACCCCCAAGGGTGTAGAAGGTAGATATGTAGTTAACAAAATATGCAACAATTGGAACTACGTCAGACCACAAATATTTAGGAACATTTATTTAGGAACATTCATTTAGATAATGATTCCTGGTAATGTCCAATAGATGTTGTTTCCTCTCAGCCACACCATTCTGTTGGGAGGTATGAGGACAAGTAGTTTGGTGAATCATTTCCTCAAACAAAATTTTTGGAAAGCAACACTAACAAATTTCAGAGCATTATCAGTTTGAAAACACTTAGGAGTAAGAGAAAGTTAAGTCTTAATTTTAGTAAAATAATTCTTAATAACAATTGTAACATTTTTTTGATCCTTTAAGATGTACACCCCATAGACTTTGGAAAAGTCAACTAATACAAGATAATAATGATAACAGACTCCACACGATTTGGCCCTTGGATGTCACAATGTACAAGATCAAACATTATTCGACTAGGAGCAAGTTGAACATGCAAAAAGGTTGATCGACTATGTTTACCTAACTGACATGACTCACAAGAAAAATCTGAAATTGACACCCATGGCAAGGCTTGATGAAGTTTCTGAATGGAAGGATGACCTAGTTGATAGTGCCAAAGAAGGGAGGACTCAGTAGTAGAGGACAACAATGCAACAAATCCACGAGGTGTATCACGAACAAGAATGTATTTCCCTTGTGCTTTTCCTATGGTCTAAACTAATTCTCGCTCTTGTTTATAGGTCCTTGTACAATGAAAAGGAAAAAATGTTACAAAATAGGATAATTGAAAAGTAATAGTACTAGTAGATAAAAGGTTAATCAAAAGTTAGGGAATGTATAAGGTGGTTCTCAAGTCGAATTCTGAAGGTAAGATAAATAGTTCTTCTACTAGAAATGTGATAAGAGTGGCCATCAGCAAGCAACAATAACACTATTAAGATTAGGAAGCTATTTTAGGTAGGAGAAAAGGGTAAAACAATTTGTCATGTGTTGTGATGCTCTTGAATCTACTAGCCAAGGATTATCCCCCTAGCTACCATAGCCCTTTTTGTACCTGAGGTGGATGCTAAAGCAATCGTGGCAATAGAGTCAGAAGCCTGCAACTGCATGAACCTCTCATAGTCCGCATGGGAGATAGTCACTATAGAAGGTGCAGGAGCTGGCATAGGTGTCCCAATAGAATCAGAAGTCATGGTAGCATGGGCCTAAATTGGTTTGCCAAACTTCTCCCAACATCTATTAGACTGGTGATTTGTCTTGCCACAGTGAGAATAGGGAGCTTTATGTCTCCTAGAATCGGAATTTGTACGCCCTCCTCATCTATCGGTCTGACCTCTGGCAACTAAGGTTGAGACATCTTGCATAACTGGAGTGCTTGCCTTAGAAATGCGAAACACGCAAGCAAAGGTCGTGCCCAAATCTGGAGTAGTCTCACCACCTAAAAGCTATCCTCGAACTTGTGATGCTAGATCTGTATGAAGACCGGACATAAAGGCAACAACTTGTAGATCATTCCTGTATCGTTGTAAAACAATTGAATCTGTAGTGGTGGGTTGATAAACATCAAGTTCCTTAAACAATGTTCGCATAATGCCATAATAGTCTTGCACAATCTGATTTGTCACCCATAGATTAAAAATTTACTCATATATCTCATAAACTCAAAATGTTATGCTCCTCTGTATACATCTGTTTCAATGTGTCTCAAATAGCCTTGACGAAACGTAACATCATGACCCCTTTAGCTACATATGACTCTATATTGTTTTCTAGCCATGTAATTATAGTTGAATCGTTGGCAAACCAATCGTCGTAGGAGACTTCCTTGATATCGGGTGGTGGTTGAATCAAATGACCACTTTTTCTTTGTGTAGCAACAAATTTGAAGAAATTTTTGGACCACATCAAGTAGTTGTCATTGAGCTTTACTATGGTTCCCAATTGTTGTCGGATGGTTGAATTATGTTGAGCCATTGCAAAAAAGAAATGTCCTTAACAAAGATGCAAAAAACAGAACAACCCACCCGAGGGTTGTAGGAATGAGAAAGGAGGCGGAGTTCAGTAGTTGCACGTCTATAGGTCGAAAGAGATCATTGAAAAAATCACATCACATGATGTCATAGAACATCCGTGCACATTGGACATGCATTGGATGCACGTTCGTATGGATGTATCTAGCACAAATGCATTCTGTGCAGAGAAGGTGGTGGATGTGACAATGGGTGGCAATGACAATGATGGTGGCGACGGCAGTGGTGACCGGTGGTGGCGGTAGAGAAGGTGGTGGATTGTGGTGTGCCTTAGATCTCCCTTGGCTCTGGCACCATGTACAAAAAGAGATACAAGGCAAAAAAGTACTTCATTGACTAGGGAAACTACAATATATAGGGTATATGATAAATAGATCTCTAATCAGATATCCATGACCTATATACCATTACATTCAACTATTACCACACTCCTTATACAAGATTTGAAGATTGACTTCCTGGTATTTTTACCAAAGTCTTGGTGTTGGTTTTTTTGAAAATCTATGTAACAAACTAGGCATGGTTGATATATATGCTCAACTTGAGAGAGAGGTGTTAGAATCAAGAGTATTAATAAATATCCTTTTATTGTTAAATGGATATCCACTTGTGTTCTCCTATATATACTTGTACTTTCTCAACTTAATGAGTCAAATCATTTGCTTTTCCATCTCAACATTAAAATATATAATGATTTCTACTAAAATACAATTTAAAATATGTTGAACTTTAATTATATTATATTCAACTATAACTTAGATTTTATTGAAATACTTGAATTTTAAATCATTTGTTATTATGAATTTTTTTCATTTACTTGTAGATTATTTAAGACTTTTCTTATTTATGTGATTAATATATCTCTATCTAATTGATATTTTGTGCATGATAATTATCAAAAAAAATTATCTAAGTATTTTTATATGTTTATCATAACTTGTTTTATTTTATCTGAATTTCAGTTGTAATTTGGAGTTTTTTAGCCATTTTTATAAATGTATTGTGTCTTCACTGATACAATTCTCGATTCATGACATGTTTCCTTTTTTCAAAGAATCGATTTCAATATGATGCCAATATTTAAAACCTTGCTTTCTAGATGATCGTTACTAATAATTGGGGATTACCCTTTAACCATTCAGAAATATTATCACCAAAGTACAAGTCATCTGATAAGGCAAGAGAAGATTAACTTATTATTGTTTAGGATATTGGTTATTTGGATTTGTTCAATATTTTTTCATTTTTCCCGTCAATTAATCTTCAATTAAATATTAAGTATCTGCATTGTTTTTTCCATTATTCCAAATCTTCAATTAACGATATTATGCATTTTTATTGTTGTAGTGACTAGGATTGCATGAATTGTATTGTACTTGACTAATTAAAAGCAATATACTAGTAATTGTCCAAGTTGCATCAGAAACTTGTGTGTGGTGTCCAAGTCATAAGTCAATGGTCTATATGCTTATAGATGCAAGTTCCCGTTATGGAATCTAGAATTTTATTAGCTAGGATGGTTGGTTTTGCTTTCATGATAGGTAATTATTCCAAAACCCATTTTGCTCTTTATGGTTTTTGCTGCAGATGTTCGTAGTCATACATTTTTTTTTCTAAACCAGAGTCTTCAATTTTATGTCTAATGAAGCTGTTGTGATTTTTGGAGTCTACATAATGGATCCTTGTTGGTTCAATAAATTCTCACTTCTTAATTTCATAGTTGGAGCTACAATAACTCAGGATATTATGCTTCTTTCGTAGTCAATAGTTTCCCTTCCCTGGGTTTAATAGAAAGGAAGGTTGATTATATCTTCTTGTTAGAATTCCCGTTACATGCTTATGGTGATTGTTCTAAATTCAATCTCATGTGATTATTCTTTTTCATGGTTTCCTTCTATCTACATTGTGAATACAGGTTGGATGCACTCAACCTCGACGTGTTGCGGCAATGAGTGTTGCAGCACGTGTTTCTCAGGAGATGGGTGCCAAACTTGGCCATGAGGTACCATTAATTCTAGAATTTACTTCTAACGTGTTTATGGTTTAATGGTTTTTCTGACTAAGTTTAAGATCAATCTGAAACTCAGAATTCATGAAGTACAAATCTATTGCTTGTGGATGTTTCTTTAATCAATAATGGTAATTAAGATCTTGATATTCTTGGCATGCAAAACATATCAAATTTCAAGAGTTTGTAGCAAAGTGGAAGTTTACTTGATTAAGGTCGTTCAATTGAATGGTGCCTCTGGTTTTTCATTCAGTTGAATGGTGCATAATTTTCCTTCACATAATTTACATGAATGCCTTTTTGGCTGCAAGCCTAAATTTTTAGTTTTCTTTGCACAGTACACACACATACGTGTGGATACTTTGCAAGTGCGTCTTATTACCTTTATTATTTATTTGCTAAGTTGGATAAGTGACTATTTTGACTTTTAATTATTTTTTTCTGGATTTCTAACGTATTCAAATATATTTAGCTTTTTGAGGATTTGTTTTACATTTTAATTAGTTTTTTCTGATTTTAACTATTTTAAATGTGTCCATTTTTTTTCACAAATTTGTGAATCTGACTAAACTTGTGATTGTATCATAATGTCACAAGAGTCCCTTCCTTTTGAGTAATATAGAGTATACATCTTATAGGAATTTAAATGCAGTTTTTTGCAGGTACATTTAAAATTGCAGTATATGGTGCATATATTTTGCTTTTGGTCTCTCATTTTATCTATGGTTTACTTACAGGTTGGATATTCTATAAGATTTGAAGATTGCACGTCTGATAAAACTGTTATAAAATATATGACAGATGGGATGTTGCTGAGAGAATTCCTAGGCGAACCAGATTTAGCAAGCTACAGGTAGATTTCTATATGTTATTGCATTAATTTTGTTTATTTGCATAGGATGGGTTCATTTTTTTGTGATCAATATTTCTCAGTGTCATAATGGTTGATGAAGCCCATGAAAGAACTCTTTCAACTGATATTTTATTTGGTCTGGTGAAGGTAATTTTGAAATTGATCTTTTTCCCGGGCAATAACATCCTCTTTGGACAGATTTTGTATCTACAGCTTTGTAGTAATAGACCTTTCATTCATGCCTTTACAGGATATTGCCCGTTTTCGGAAAGATTTGAAGTTGCTTATCTCTAGTGCTACACTTGATGCTGAAAAATTCAGTGATTATTTTGATTCAGCTCCAATCTTCAAAATACCAGGAAGGCGATATCCTGTTGATATCCATTTTACAACGGCTCCAGAAGCTGATTATCTTGATGCTGCCATTGTCACTGTTCTTCAAATACATGTAACTCAACCACCTGGTGATATTTTAGTTTTCCTCACTGGGCAGGAGGAGATTGAAGCAGCTGATGAGATATTGAAGCACAGAACGAGAGGCTTGGGCACTAAGATTTCAGAACTTATAATATGCCCCATATATGCGAACCTTCCAACGGAACTTCAGGCCAAAATCTTTGAACCAACACCTGAAGGGGCTCGCAAGGTTGTGCTGGCAACAAATATAGCAGAAACATCACTTACAATAGATGGAATAAAATATGTTATTGATCCTGGCTTTTGCAAGAGCAAGTCATACAACCCTCGTACAGGCATGGAATCTTTGCTTGTCACTCCCATTTCAAAAGCATCAGCAATGCAAAGAGCTGGTAGATCTGGACGAACTGGGCCAGGAAAATGTTTCCGACTATATACTGCTTATAACTATCAGCATGATTTGGACGATAATACTATACCTGAAATACAGAGAACTAATCTTGCTAGCACTGTACTTACCCTCAAAAGTCTGGGCATTCATGATTTGGTTCACTTTGATTTTATGGACCCACCTCCTTCAGAAGCATTGCTTAAGGCCCTTGAACTTCTCTTTGCTTCAAGTGCGCTGAACAATCTTGGACAGTTGACAAAGGTAGGAAGAAGAATGGCTGAATTTCCGTTGGATCCTATGCTTTCTAAAATGATAGTTGCTTCAGACAAATTTAAGTGCTCTGAAGAAGTGATTACAATTGCTGCAATGTTATCCGTTGGAAATTCAATATTTTATCGTCCAAAGGACAAGCAAGTACATGCTGACAATGCAAAACTTAACTTTTATGCAGGAAATGTTGGTGACCATATTGCATTACTTAAGGTGTGTTTCCATCTTCTTAATGTATTTTTAGAGACTACCTCTTGTTCTTTCAATTAATGCTAATGCCTGGTTATTCAGGTTTATGACACATGGAAAGAAACTAATTTCTCTACACAGTGGTGTTATGAAAATTATATCCAGGTACACATGGATGCATCTCTCTTTGTTTTTAGTTGGCTGTTTCTTACACTATTTGTAATTATAGGGATATGAAAGAGAAAACATATGGCATTTCACCCTAAAAGTTACAGAAATTGCAATTATAATTGAAGGCTGTGTACATTTTCTGTGGAAATCTATTGTATTCTTTTTGTTACACCACATTGACCTACTTTGGGCGTATATTATGAAGATTCAAAATGTTGACAAGGGGAACCAACACTTGTGAATGTACTTGGTCTTCTCTCATAACTCCTATGGGGAAGATGGTTATAGGTGGACAAAAACATTATCAATATCAAAGAAAAAAAGGCAGAGAAGGGTGGTAGTGATTAGTTTGCAAGACACATGGTAGCCATTGTACTTGTAGGAATTCAAGAAATGGGTTGAAGTAAATTGTTATTTGTAAGCAACATAAGATCTCTATATATGAAGACTACACAAAGAATGGAAGTACACTTAAGCAATGTGAGATTAAACCCACACACACTTAACCCTAATTCATTATTTATTCTAACGTTATTGCTCAACTAATTTGCAAGTGATATATTCAATCATCCTTGATGAGTGGGGAATAATCCTAGTTTACATGAAAAAATAAAGAACATAGTTTCTATCCTCAAAATTAATTTCAAGACAAAACTTACATACTAATATCAGTTGAATTAGAACAATTCTGACATCATTAAAATCATGTGGGCACTTTGTCAGAATGCCTTATTATAGTCATACTTTTAAGTGGATGTTTACGTGCATAGGTCCAAGGTGTCAATCAATCATACCTTGGCTGCTCACTTTACCTTGTCTTTATTAATTGGGTGTTTTTGCAATTGGAATTCTTGGGAAATAAATTCATGGGAAATGTATTTCCATTGGCTAAAAATTTAGTAGTATTTTTGCAGTTAGGAAATCATGAGAAATCAATATCCCATGATTTCCTAATGTAATTCATTTCCATACGATTTCTTGACCAAACTCTCGGATCCCCCTTTGCAAATAGACAAGAAAGGGGATCCTCATAATCCTTTGACCTTCCTTGCAAGTTGCCTTTCTACAAGACACAATGAGATCAATTGGTGCACTTCTTGCCTTGCCACCTTTCTGCAACAAGCAACCTCCTTACTTTGAGATCCTCTAAAACACTCTTCTCTTAAGTGACCTCAACATCCATTAGCCTACCTTCTCACCTCCTTTCCCTTGATCGAATCTCCTTCCTTTTCTTGATTGACTTCGTTACCGCATCATCTAGGTCTAACATTGACGATGATACATTTGTCATTGCACCTCCTTCGACTGAGAACCCTGTTGTGATTGCACACAAGAATATCAAAGAATGGGGAGGAAGAGAGAGAATCAAACCACAAGAATGGTAGAAGCCTACTCTATAGGCATTTCGGTGGCTCTCGTCACTATCTTGACACTAGAGTTTACAAATTACAATATATATATCGGATACATAAGAAAACTGTAATAACTCATTAGACCCAATAACGACTTAGGCAAATAAAAGAGACCTAAAACTTAAATAGTCTCCACACACATAAGCCTAATAATCTCCCACTTGGAGATTGTTACAAATTTTCCCATCAAGAAACTTGTAACCCTACCACCATGCCATGCCTTCATTCTTCAAGTAACTTGGAGGCCAACTAAGGCTATGCATAGTCTTAGCTTCTGTGTACTAGTCTTAGTGAATATGTCTGTTGGATTTTTGCTTCTTGCTATCTTCTGCAGTGTTAGACTTCCATCTTCAATCAGCTCCTTGATGAAGTGGCACTTTACTTTGATGTGCTTGGTTCTATTCCTGTAATTCGGATTTCTTGCTAAACAAAGAGCACTCTGACTGCCACTCTTCAGAACACTCCCATTAACTCTCATCTTCAATTTTTCCAAAAAACTCTTAAGCCAAATTTATTCCTTTGTTGCTTTTGTTATTACTACCAGTTCAATCTCCATTATAGAGAGAGTAACACACTCCTGCAACATAGACATCAAGCTAATAGCTATGCCATTCAAGGTGAATACATAGTTTGAGGTGCTCTTGCTCTGGTCTGTATCTCCAGCAAGATCATTGTCATAGAAGCTCTGCAAATTTGAATTTTCTTTCTTGAAGCATCATCCAACATTACTAGAACCTTTTTCACTGCTCCTTCCCTAGATTGGACAAACCTACTCACCACTCAAATAGTATGAGCGATGTCAGGTCTAGTACTTGTGGTAGCATACATTAAGCTACATATTGCAGAGACATGGAATTCTAGACATGTAATTCTTTTCAGCATGATCTTTGGGTGCTTGATCCTTGGTTAACTTTAGGTGAGCTCCTAAAGGTGTCTCCACTATAATATTGGTGTGGTTGAATTTTTTCAATACCTTCTTAATGTACTTTTCTTAAGACAACACTAATGTACCTTCATTCAGATCTCTTGTGATTCTTATTTGAAGAATTTGGTTGGTTGGGCCTAAATCCTTTATATCAAATTTCTTTGATGTTAGCCACTTCAACTCATTGATTCTGTTGATATTGTTGCTAGCTATCAACATATTATCAACATACAATAACAGAATAATCAGTCACTGAATTATTTTTAGTAGCAACATGAGTCTATTTCATATCTACTAAAGCAAATGGTACAAACGTAATTATCAAATTTCTTGTACCATTATTTAGGTGCTTGCTTGAAGTCATAAAGACTTTTTTGATGTCTGCTGACAAGATCTTCCTTCCCAAGCATACTGAAATCTTGTAGTTCCATGTACAATTCTTCATCAAGGTCGCCATGCAGAAAAGCTATTTTTACATCCATTTGTTCTAGATGTAAGTCATTAGTTGCTAGTAAACTGAGAATGATTCTAACTGTTATCTTGATTACAGGAGAAAATATCTTAGTATAATTAATTCATTCATTCTATTGAAAGCCCTTAACAACTAGTCTAGCTTTATATCTCTTGGTTCCACTTGCCTCTTTCTTAATTCTGTACACCTATATGTTTTGAAGAGCTTTTTTGTCCTTGGGTAACTTGGTTAGGATCCAAGTACCATTCCTTTTAAGAGAGTCCATCTTTTCTTACATTGTAAACTTCCACTTGCTAGAGTTAGTTGCTTAAATTGCATTTGCGAAGTATTTAGACTCTACATTATTTGTTAATAATAGATAATTAAAGGCTTGATGAAACTTTTCAGGGGGTCTTGATGAAAGGAGACTATTGATTGTCTGACGTCATCAAGTCGTCTTCCTCATTTGCTATTGAATCGTCTTCCTCACTTGTTGTTGAGTCATTGCACCTATCGATCATCCTAACTGCCCTCGATTCGATTGATATATAGGTTGGATTGATTGATTTGACCTTTCCTAACCTAAAATATCGTTAGATTGAATGATCTATCCATCCACTGCAAATCTATCGTATGATCTTTGCACTATTGAAACTTCATGTAATTTCAATACCGATAAAATGAAAAATCGGCATAGATCGTCGAAATTTTGGCAATCCGTGTCAATTTTTGAATCTATGGTTATAGGCATCTAACTTCACTTTGGCATCCACTTTAGGTATGAGAATGACCATGGTAGCTAGGGAAGATAGTCCTTGGATTGTAGACTCAAGCATCACAATAGATAACAGATTGTTCTATCCTTTTCTCTTGACTACAACTTCCCAATCTTCAGAAGGCTCAAGGTCCTTCATGAGACCTAGATCCCTTTCATTAAAAGGATGCATAATTGCCAACTCACCCAGTGAATAGCATGCCTACCTCTTTTCCCCACAAAAGTTTGGCACATAGCATATTAATAGTATCCAAAATACCATAAGGAAGCGAGAGAAAACTAAGGATATGTATTGGTATACTGCTTAAGACATGCTTAATGAGCATTAAGCGGCCCATTGGCCTTCTTTAACTTGCAAACTTGATGCTCCCCTTGAACAACATAGCCTGGTGGTTGGTCCATGTAAACCTCTTCTGATAGATTTTCATAAAGAAAAACATTTTTCATATCAAGCTGATGTAATTCCCATTGTTGATTGATGGCAAGAGATGACAACACCTAAATAGAGTTGAGACGAGTCACAAGAGAAAACGTCTCCTTAGTCAATTCTATACTCTTGAGTGAAACCTTTAGCGACCATGTGGGCTTTATATCTATCAATTGAACTATCTGGTTTGTATTTCATTGTGAATACCCACTTGCAGGAAACTACATTAGCATCTATAGGACAGGAGACTTAACTCCTACGTACTACGAGACCGCAAGATATCCATCTCAACATCCATAGATTCCTTCCAATATGGTAGTTGTAAAGTCTCCTAATATGTTCTTGGAATAGACTCAGATGATACAGTTAAAGCAAAAGCACGATAGGAAGGGGTTAAATGATCATAGGACATGAAGTGAGCAATAAGATGGGTGCAAGTTGTACCTTTCTGTAGAGTTATAGGTAAGTTGTCGGTGTTTGTAGTAGATGTAGGAATCTGTTCAATTATCTCAAGTGGTGTAGAAAGACCTGTATTAGGGGGGTCAACTGATGGAGCCTGAGATGTCACTGGAGGACGTTCTCGTCTATGATACACCTACAAGGGCTAAGTAGAAGTCTTACTATCATCTCCATCTAAGCTCTCACTAGAAGCACTAGTGTTATTACCATTAGGATCCTTGACACTAATGATGCTAGAGTTATCACCTTGATCCGTACCAAAGAGATCATCATAAGTAGGAATAGTGGTAGGGCACTAGTTGAAGAAGTAGAGGTGGTAGAACACTTAGAAAAATAAACTTGATTCTTAAAGAAGGTAACATTAGTTTAAGTATAATATCATTTAATGGGAGGATGATAACATCTATACCCTTTTTGAGTTTTAGGATAACCTAGAAAAATACACTTGATAGCCTGAGTATCAAGTTTATCGATCTTGGGTCTTGATCCTGAACATTTGCCACACACTCAAACACACAAGGGGTTAGTGGAAACAACTCTTGCTCAAGATAAAGGCGACGAATAGGGATCTCTCCACCAAGGGGAGTAGATGACATCCGATTTATAGGATAGGCAGTAGTAAGAACTACATTAGACCACAAGTATTTTGAAACATGCATTTGAATAAGTAGAGTTCTAGTGATATCCAATAGATGATGTTTCCTTGAGAGGTATGAGGACGTGGTTTGATGTATGGTTCCTTGTGAAGCACAAAAGTTTTGAAAAGAAGTCCCAACAAATTTCAAAGCATTATTAGTGTGCAGATATTTGGGAGTAACAAAAAATTGAGTTTTAATTTCAATAAAGAAGCTTTTAACAATAGTCACAATATTGTGACGGTCCTTCAAGAGGTACACCTAACAGACTCTAGAATAATCATCAACAAAAACTATATAATAACAATAACTATTGATAAATGAAACACGACTTGGTCCCTAAACATTGTAATGAACAAGATTAAACATTAAGCGATTGGGAGCAAGTTGAATACAAGAGATAGTAAACCTACTATGTTTCCCTAGTTAACACGACACAAAATTAGGAATAGACACCCATGATAATGCTTGCCTAAGCTTTTGAATTGATGGATGACTAAGAAGATAGTGCCACAAAAGAGAAGACTTAGTAGTAGATGATAATAAAGCTTCTAGACCACGTGAAGGTCTATTTCGAACCAAGAAATATGATCGAAAGCTTCTCTTATGGCTCAAACCAATTCTCGCCCTCGTCTACAAATCCTGAAAGTTACAGTGAAAAGGAAAAAAAGGTTACAAAGTAGGATAACTGAATAGTAATAACATTGATGGATAGTAAATTCACTAAGAGTTCAGGAACATAAAAGATATTCTCAAGTCGAATTTTGGAGGTGGCATGAATAGTCCCTTTACCATAAATTCGATAGGTGCAGTCGTCGACAATGATAACACAATGGTGGTTGGGAAGTTGTTAAAGACGAAAGAAAAGGGTAGAACAACCTGTCATGTGTTGTGATGCACTTGAGTTGACTATTCAGGAACTATCTCCCCTAACTATTGTAATCTTTCCCATACCTAGAGCGGCCATGGAGGAGAAGTCAGAAACCTATAGCTTCATAGACCTCTTATAGTTTGCTTGTGAGATAATCACAGTGTAGGAGGAAAATGCTGAAGAAGATGCTTCACCAGTAGAAGCAGCTACCTTAGTAGTAGCCTTTGCCTAAATAGGCTTGCCAAACTTCTCCTAACACTTTTTTGACTTGTGATTTGTCTTCTCACAGTGAGTGCAGGGGACTATGCATCCCTACCCTAGACTCAAAACGACCTCCCCTTTTTTTAGTTTGTCCCTTTAAAAACAATGTTGAGACCTCCTGAGTGCTAGTGTGCTAGCCTTGGACACCTAAAGTATATGAGCAAAAGTAGTCCCCAAATCTGGTGTAGTGTTACAACCTAACAGTTACTTGCGAACTTGAGAGGCTAGGTTAGATGGTAGGCCAAATAGAAAGGCTGTAACTTGTAAATCATTCTTATATTGACATAAGGTAGTAGGATCAGTGGTAGGTCGTTGGTAAGCGTCCAACTCCTCAAACAATGAGCGTATATGTCCAAAATACTTTTGAGTAGGTTAATCTGTCATGTGTAATGTGAAGATCTGCTCATATATTTCATACACGTAGAATATTCTTTTCTTTAGCATACATCTGCTTTAAAGTATCCCATATCATCTTAGTAGGTCGTAGCATTCCTAGCAATGTTTGGTTCCATACTATTTTCCAATCAAGTGACCATAGTTGAGTCATCAACAAACCAGTCTTCATTTGCTGTATCTTTAACCTTTAACATCTGGTGGAGGGTGAAGTAGGTGTTGGCTCTTCCTTTGAGCAGCCACAAAAGTGAAGAAACTCTTGGACTACATGAGGTAATTTCAATTAGTGAGATTCACTGCTGTCCTAGCAAGCTAACGTATTGTAGACTCCTATGCCATCAACGTACACCCCATGTGAAGTAGTAATAGTATTCTCTTTTAATAGTATTCTCTTTGTAGTTGTGAAGATTTATAAATTAAAAGTCCAGTTTCCTATGGTAAGTCCAAAACATATTTTTTCTAGTAATTCTCCCTTTAGAATATGCACTCTCTATCTCTAAGAAATAATGTGACTTTCTCGTATCTTTGGTGACTATAACGTGATTTATGCCACTAAGTGGGTTGGGCCTCTACCTACGAAACACTCAACATCGAGCCCATGAGTTTAGAGACGACGAGGTGAGCCTTTTAAAGGTTTAGGTGAGTTGGAATAGGGTGAACAAGTCTTTAAGGCCAAAGGATAAGACCTATTGGGGTACAAGAAGAGAGTTTGAATAAGTTTTAAGAGTAAGCATGGGCAATGTATTAGGTACCCTAGATGCCCAACTTGTTAGCCTTTCAAATCGTCTAATTTGTACTAGTCTATATAATGCATTTTTGTTTGTATTCTAAGTCTTTATATGGGGTATTGAGTTCATGTGAGGTCTAAGAAGACATTGGGCCTCTAGACCTAACATGAAAGGAGCCTAATGAGCTTAGAAAAAATCCATACAAAAATGTAAGTGATGCATGACGTGCAAGTATATGAGTTTTATAAAATTTAAAGTATAGAACATTCATGCAATGATATATAAATTAATTGATTTAGTCCCATTAATGATGCTATCATTTGTGATGCATGACTTTTACTTTTTCTTGATTTAAATCAAGGAAATGCAAGAGATGATGTATGACTTGTCATTTCTAGAGTTTAAATTTAAGTAATTACATGTAATCCTAATTATAATGCATGAATATGTGAAATACATGTCAATTATGCGTAAAACGGTAAGTGGACCATGTATCATGGTGAGTTCATGTGAGTAATGATGGACTTATCCATTATACAATTAAGGGAATTAGCATTAAACATACAGAACTTTGCATGAACTTTGAAAAATTGTAGCAAAATGCATACACCTTAGGAAATTGCAAACAAGGTGTCCAATGAAAGCTTAGGAAGTCTATTATAAGTGAAAAATATCGGTTTGCCGAAACTAAGCCCAAAGCTCTTTAGCATAACAATGAAACAGACATGCACACTCAAAAACTTCAAACAGAATGGCCAACTTGTTGGTAGTTCGAAAAAATGAAAACAATTGACCCGTTTTCCTAAAAGTTGTGCTTAAGGCATTGAATCAAAGTGCAAGAAGTGCGCATTCAAGGAAAAATATGCAAGCTAAAATCCCCAATTAATGGTAACAGAAGAAGTCGTAATGAAGTGGACATCTGCTAGAATTAGGTACAATGTTCAGTTGGTTGACACGGACTTCAGGAATTCATAACTTAAGATCCATGAACCAGAAAATTGCAAACAAGGTCTTAGATTGAAGCGTGGATAGTTTGCTATCTTAGAAAAATATGCCAATAAAACATCCGGGGCCATGGTAATCACAGAAAATGCAACAAGGTGAACATCTGTAGGAACCAGGAGGGGTTGGTTTATCGGTTTACATGGACTTGGAAATTTGTAACTCAAGATCTGTGAATTGAAAAAATGCAAACAAGGTCTTAGATTAAAGCTTGGACTGTTTGCTATATAAGAAAGATATACCAATAAAACATCCAGGGTCATTGTAACCGTGGAAAATGCACTAAGGTGGACGTAAACTGTAGGAACCAAGAGGGGTTGGTCTATTGGTTTACACAGACTTCGGAAATTTGTAACTCAAGATTTGTGAATCTGAAAGCATGCTTACTTTGTAGTGCTAGTGGGTGAAAACAAAAATAATTATGAATCTAACATTAATGCAATAGGAAAGAGTTCTAGAATGTTCAGATATAATCGAAAAACCTGAAAAAAATCATTACATTACTTATGAGAAGCACATTGTATCATGCAAAGGAACTGAAGCATGACCACTTGGGACCAATCTCATTTGTCAATTATGTGTGTTTATTCTCTTGGCACATGCTGAGTTAAACTCAAAGGAACTGAAACATGTTCATATTGTTTACCTTTACGGGATATTAAATCTATCAAATTCTTATTGCTCAGATATTTTATTGCCAGAACACTTTATTCTATACTTATTTTGAGGCACGATTTCTTATTAACGATTTCACTTTTGTATTCAAGGTAAGGAGCATGAAACGTGCTAGAGATATCCGAGATCAGCTGGAGGGCCTCTTGGAAAGGGTTGAAATTGAGTCTTGTTCCAATGTCAATGACTTAGATGCAGTAAAAAAGGCCATAACGTCGGGTATATGTTGCCTTCAATTTGATGGAGTGATAGTATTCTCTTTTATGGAAGCAGTAACTGAAATTTTATTTCACAAATTTTTGTATTCATGTAATAGGATTTTTCTACCATACCGCCAAACTACAAAAGAATGGGGCATATCGAACGGTTAAGAATCCTCAGACAGTACACATCCATCCAAATTCAGGTTTAGCACAGGTAACTATTTCTAACTTCCTGACTATTGCTGCTATGCTTGGTTTTTCTTTGGGGGAGAGGGGTTCCGACAGTTCAAAATCTAGTGGAGAAAACACTTCAGCTCCAGCCAAATTTTGGTTGTTGGCAATCTTTCAAGATGTAGAAGAATGTGCATTACATTCTGCATCGGGCTATATAAACCCGAGCATAAGTTGCAATCAAGATTTGATGTCATCTATCCAGATTTTCTTTGTGAAATTGAGAATGGTTATCATCCATTATTTCCTGATGTTGAATATGATAGAAATTAAATTATAAAATATGAATTGATGTCCTGATGTGATCTTCTGCCTTTCTTAGGCACTTCCTAGGTGGGTTTTGTATCATGAGTTGGTTTTAACCACAAAAGAATACATGCGTCAGGTAATTCTGCTTCCTTAATTTTCTTTTCTTCTTTCCAACGTATCATTTTACATGAAGGGATATACCTTTTATAAAATTCAGGTTACAGAGTTGAAACCCGAATGGCTGGTTGAAATTGCTCCACATTATTATCACAAGAAAGATGTGGAAGATGGTATATTTGCGGTGTTTTTCCATTCACTTTAGTTGTCTATTTGAGTTTCTTACATTTTGTACCTGTGGCAGATGGTACAA
This sequence comes from Amphibolis antarctica, assembly GCA_024699675.1. Classification (NCBI taxonomy): domain Eukaryota; kingdom Viridiplantae; phylum Streptophyta; class Magnoliopsida; order Alismatales; family Cymodoceaceae; genus Amphibolis; species Amphibolis antarctica. The sequence goes on from JAMKPZ010000100.1 coordinate 158,020, forward strand.
AGAAACTACCTCGTGGGCAGGGGCGAGTTATTGCAGGATCTCAATGAAAATTTTTTCGTTGGTTGGTTACGTCAGGATTGTCTTTGGTCAGAAGCTGAAGGTTGATCTACATGCATGGCAGGCACTGTGCCAAACAATAGACGTCGCTTTATATCTGACGGTGGTAGTCATCTTCAATAACTTTGACAGGTCGATCATCGGTAGCGTGGCGTATTTTTAGTTCCCAGTGCAAAAAGAAGGATAAATGTAAATATTTTTCATTTTACTTTGTGGAGGGAGTATATTGTTATTTAATCATATAATGTATATAACCCCCTCATCAATTGAAGAAGATTGCCTATTGCTCATATATGTATGTTTTTCTCTAAAAATTCCAATTATGGCCATGGAATCTTGCTGATTGTAATTTCAAGTTCTAGGCACCAAGTTGAGGATGCTTAAGGTTTATAGCGCGGTGATACCTCATTTCGGATTGCCTTAAAATGTGGCGGCTGTCTGTAACATAAACAGATGGTGAGCACGTGGAAGACGTAATGATTTATCTGGCAGGTTGGCATTTTCATTGCAATTGGTGAGACTATATTCTTCCTTGATGTAGGAAATCAACTTATCCAACCAAGCTGACTCGGGTTAGTGGAATGGGATATTGAAACAGGAATGGAAACCGATGCAAATGTTTTTGGGTTCGGTTTACCAGGATTCATCGGTCCAACTAGTAAATGGCCAGATGATGAGTAAATAAAGATGTTGACAAAGATAAAAATGCTGATGGTGACAAAGCTGCATAATGGACCTACTTGGTGGATGAGGATGAGTAAAATTGCTGTTGAAAATAGAACTGCATGACTGTTGAAACTACAAGGGAGTAAACTGCATGATTTAGGAAACTGAAAAATGTTGATGAAAAGTGAAATTGTTAGGAAAATGAACTGTGAAAATGTTGTTAGGAAAATACTTCTTCTTGTAATAATAATTGTTTGATAATGTCAATTAATGTTTAAAAGATGAAGGTGTGTCATGTAATATATTAGGGAGTGAGTCAAATATAGTATGGAAGCTTCAACAGGAAAGCTTAACAACAAAGAAGAAGATTGAAAATCAAAGCATGATATTTTGTTGGATTTAAAATTTGTTTTTTGCATTTTCTCATAAATTCTCTAAAATATAATTAACTATAACTTAATGCTAAATAACATAATATGCATCCAACAAATATCATTTTATACACAATTATCATATAATAAATTACATAAAAATATTATCATCGGTCTACAATAGAAATTGACTATTGTGAATTTGTAAAGAAATGTCACTGCTACCAAATACACGCAAATATAATACATGCATCACCAAAATATGGCTACTCCACATCCACTGTCAGTCTGGGGTTAGATGTACTTGGTGAAATTCATCCAAAGGCATCCAATAGTCCCAGATACATTTTAGTTGTCATTCATTACTTCATCCAATGGGTTGAAGAAGCATCATACAGAACCATTACAGGGTTAATGATTGAAAAGTTCATTAGAAATAATATCATTACAAGATATGGTGTTCCTTCAAAGGTAATTATAGGGTAAAAATTGTGGCCAAGAATGTAGAAAAGTACTTGGAAAAATGCAAACTTAAGCCAACTGGTAGAGACCATTCATTGTGAAGAAGGTTCTTAGTGGAGGAGCTGTCATTCTTACTGATATTGAAGGGAAGGAATACTTAGATCCAATAAATATCAGCTACCTGAAAAAGTATTACCACTAAACTTTAAATTTTGCCTCACATTATTTTGAATCTTTGAAGTTTTATCAGATATTTTTTTAGATGATTAAGTGTTTTGTTTTATTTCCAGTCAATTTTAAATTTGTGATCATTTTCTTTGAAATTAGTTTTGTCATTTTTGTTTGTTTCTGTTTCTTGGTTTATATATTCCTGTCTTTTTTTTAGAAGCTGCATTTTCATTATTGAAAGAAAATTATCTAAGTGGAGTGCATAAACCAAGGCCTAAATAATTATAACCCATACAGTTGTTCACAGACTTTTTGATTTATTTACCTAGAGTTTAATTATTGCTACCCTTACCAAGAGATTATCTACCTTCAGTTTTGAGTGGAGTGTCATCAAAGCCACATTCATTTACATCATATATTGGGAATTGGGAATGAAGCAAGTTCAGTTAGATCTCTCCATTTTTATCATTTTTGGTGAATATCTTTGAGTGTTGTAGCTAAACAAGTGAGGCCCACCCTCAAAATAAATGAGTGTTGAGTGAGAATGACCACTTTCCCTTTTGCAAAGGAACATATGTGTTAGAGATAATGTTTTATTAATGATCTATTTGTGTTTTGATGATGAGTGTGTTGATACTCCAAATTTGCAATCTTATGTCTTCATAATGAACTTTATTTCATAAAAAATACTGAAAAGAAGAGGCTATGCAAAATCGTTATAATGATTTATCCAATTGTTATAATGATTTTATTATCCAGTTAAGATAGAACTTTTCAGAATATCATTTGAATTTGATTCGTCATACCTTTTTAGTTCTGCCCATTTAAAATAGAGTTTTTTGGAACATCATTCAAAATACAATTCGTTATTCCAATTTTGATGTTTAGCCAATACTTAGTTTATTTTTGGTATAACGATAAGATAATTGTCTTAACAGTCCAATAGTAGTTCCTCTAGCTAGAGCAAGCAATTTCATTGACTCTTAAGCTCTATGCAATGACTAGTTGACAGCCCAACGGATTTTCCCCCAGCAGCATAGGAAAATCTGTTTATCCCCCAGCAGCATAGGAAAATCTGTTTATCCCTTGAGCTCTAGTAGTAGCAGCCCCAATGGAAGTTCCTATAGAAGAATAGGAAAATCTGTTTTCCCTTTAACCTCTAAACTATAAAACTGACAGCCCAAGCCCTAAAAGTTCTAAGGCCGATAGCCCAATGGATTTTTGTCCAAAAACATAGGAAAATCTATTTTCCCCTTGACCTCTAAACTATAAAACTGACAACCTAATGGATTTTCCTCCAACAAGGATAGGAAAATTTGTTGGCCCTAAAGTTTTAAGGTCAACAACATAATGGATTTTCCTCTAGAAATATAGGAAAATCTATTTGCCCCTTGGAAAATAAAACTAACAGATTTTCCCCCAACAAGGATAGGAAAATCTATTGACCCTTAAGGTCAAAGGCCTAGTCCAATGGACGTTTGTTACCCCTCTCTTCCATCCAAATGGTGGGTTGGAGCTATTTCAAAAGAGTAATAGGAACATGGGACTCAGGAGTTGTAAGGTGATTAGAGTTAAATTCGGAATCGTAACCTTGTTTTTACCAGAAAATAAGGAAAACAAGGAGAGGAAGAGAGCATACTCTTTTACTCAAGGAAGAGATGTTAAATCTCCAAGAAAATATAAACTAAAGGTCTACTACTTAGAGATGGTGAGTAAGGGTTCTAGGTACTAGTGGGGAAGGTGTTAGGCACCCCCAGCCTAAGTTGGCCTCCCTACTATGATTGGAGCACATGCTATTAAAATCATTGGTGAATGGTGGAAAGATCCAGTTACAAGATTAGGAGTCGTCTGACATGACCTAATGCAACTGGTTCCAAAGCTGAAAAGTGGACAGGTCAAATTCAGATATCCGATTGGTTATCTGAACCATATTTCGAAATTCCCTGGAATTAGAAAAATGGCTTGTCTGAGAAAATCAAATATCTGATTGGTTATCTGAAAGATGTTTTGAAATTCCTTGTAAAGATAGAGGGAACAAGATACCTAAGGCCACCGCTATGGATTCCAGAAATCCATCTAGAATCCAGTAAGCCCTTTGGGTAAGCACTCGGAATCCACTTGGGTTCAAGTCGGATTCTAGGTACCACAGTGAGGTAGGCACAATGATGTGTACTAAGCTCACGACTGGTGCAAGGATTCATGCACCGGATTCCTAGTAAAAGGATGTAGGTACTAGGAGGAAATGCAGTAAATGCTAAATACTCTACAACTAATGCAAATGCAAGGATGCATGCAATGCACATGGTCATGGAAAAGCAATGAACATGCTATAAAAGAAAAATGTTCTACTATTAGTGCAAGTGCAAGGATGCATGCAATGCACATGGTCATGGAAGAGCAATGAACAAGTAGTAAATGCTAATAAAATGTAGATTATTGTTTGAAACTTTTTGAAATTAATTCTTAATAATGTGTGTTCAAAATATTTTAATTTTATCGCAAGTGCATGAGTTCAGATGTAATTAGTATGCAAGTACGGGTTTATCCATATGGATTGTTTTTGATTGGTGCTTAGCTAAATTGGTGTATTCAATTAATGGAACAATTAATTTTTTAAAATAATGTCACAGTTGCTCTGTTCCAAATAATCGCTAGGATGCTTTTTAATCACTTTTATATCTATAATTTCCAGAGAGTTTTCATTAACTTTAATTTCTTCTTCACTTAGAATATTTGGATGAAAAGGATAATCTTTTAATAGATGATTTGAGTTTTCCACTGAAAGACCCTTCTAAGTGAGTTTTAATTCCAAATACTTAATTTTTTTTAATTCTTAAACATTCTATATTTCAATTCGTATGCATTTAAGTATACTCCACTAAAAATGCCTAAACTCATGAGCTGGCTTATGGGTAAACGTCTTTACCCAAGAGATATCTCGTGGTAAATGCAATAAAAGTGAGTTTCAGATGAAATTAAGCACAATTGTTTGCTTATATTTTTTTTGTTCTTTTTATCTTAAAAATATGACAAACAACACATAAAACATAAAACTCAACTTGTTACGAAAACTTGTAAAAATAACAATAAACATTCAACATTACATCAAACATAATATCATTCTCTCAATACTGAAACAGATGTGATAATATAGGTGAATGTAAAAGTGAATAAAAAGGAAAAGGAAAAGGAAAGAACACTTAATGCTCCACTACAATTTTCACCCTTCGAAACATGCTCAGGCTAAACACTCTCTTTGTCTTTACTTTCGGTCTACTAGGTCGTCAAGTTGGTGAGCCTTCCTTTTGACCTTGAAATGAAATTTTGGACGTCACTTCGCAATTACACCAAGGAATAGAGGAGGAAGTAGCCAATGCCAAGAGTCTTTCCTTCAAGGATACGCTCAGGTAGAGAAAAGAACAACAAATACACTAAGAAATTAGTAGGAGAAGAGGAGGTCGTCAATCTCCTCTTGGAAGAAGTGAATGAGTGGAAGACGAAAGATGGAGGAGATAGAAAATGTGCCTGTGAATGGTGCCTGGATGAAGGAAGGGGGGGGTTGGTTTCATGGCTACAAGACTATTTTATAGATTGAGGGAGTGGCAGTTCACTAGCTAGTAGTTAGTAAGAACGTGGTGCACATCTGAACGTGTAAGATCATTCCATGCAAGCCTACTTCTTTGCCTTGTTTGTCCACGTTCTCTATGATTGAGCATTAACTAAATTCAATTTCTCAGTTCTACTCTTATATGAATTTCCCTACAAATGCTCATCAAATTTTCCTACAAATGCTCATCAAAGAATATGCTTCGTGAAGCACATCATATTATAAGAGAAATAATTCATCATATTTTATTATCAACTATAATTGTAATTGCCATTATATCAATGAAATTCATCGTATAGAAAAAGTAGTATACAGGTCCATGGGTTTAACCGGTTTAGCCACAGAGTAAGTTCACGGTTTAAGGACTTTACCCATGGACTCTGTAACTTAGACATAAATCATGATTTTTTTCTATGAATTAATCAATTTACTAGCAAACTAAACCATTGATTATCATTCAATTACTTCCTTTCCAGTGAATAATCACTAACAAATATAATTTACGACTTAAAACTTAATTCATGCATCATTAAAGTGAATAAACATGCATAATGCTTAAAAGTATAGTTAACCTTGCAATCATCATTACTCAATGCAAAATACAAATAAAACACATGAATTAATATTTATAAAATGCATACTTTTGAGTCTGAATAAGTCCCCCATACTTAAGTTTTGCTAGTCCCTTAGCAAAATACTAAAATAAGACTATAAAAACTATGAAAGTAATCAAGAGTATTAAATAAAATTAACTAAAACTATAGTAGACCACTTTCGTAGGGAGTATGACTACACTTAGTTGGTGTAGCAAGCCTTTAAACTCCTAGGTTACCCTAGTGTTGGAGTTGTCTTTGGAGTGTTTTCAGTGGATACACCCACAAAATCCAGAAAGAAATAAAAAGTAAGAGAAAAGAAATAGAACTAACCAAATGATCATTTGAATCACCAGTTGCTATGAAAATTTTAGGGGAATGAGGTGACTCAGCCTTACAACACTCCCTCTCGTTGCCCTTAAATTGAATAGACTCTCCTTAAAATGTGAACAAGGAGTCACCTATTCATAAGAACCATTTGTCTTGTGCAAGCAATAGGAATTCACACATTCACCACTCTCAATCAAGAATTTAATCATTTAAAACAAGCACACTTCTCACTAACAAAAGGGGTAATCTAAGATATTCCCTTCTTTCCTATTAGCAAAATACTAAAATGAAACTATAAAAACTATGATGGTAATAAAGACTACTAAATAAAACTAACTAAAACTATACTAGGCCACTTTTGTAGGGAACATGACTACACTTAGCAGGTGCAGTAAGCCTTTAAACCCCTAGGTTACCCTAGTGGCGGAGTTGTATCTCTAGAGGGTTTTCAGTGGATACACCCACAAAGTCCAAAGAAACAAAAGAAATAAGATATAAGAGAAAGAAAGAGAAGAAGAGAGGAGAGAAACAAAACCAACCCAAGGATCGTTTGAATCACTTGTTACTAGAACAACTTTAGGAGGATGAGGTGGCTCAGTCTTACAACACTCCCTCTCCTTGCCCTTAAATCGAATAGACTCATTTAAAATGTGAACAAGTCACCTTTTCTTGAGAACTATCTATCTTGTGCAAGTAAGAGGAATTTGCACCCTCACTACTCTCAATCAGAAATTAAATCATTAAAGCAAGCATACACATCTCACTAACAAAAGAGGGTAAGTTGAGATACTCCCATCCTTTCTAAGATATTGGAAAATGCTCTGGCCAGTAGACAAGGGATAAGACAATAATATACCATCACTTAGAATGTTGACTTATTGATATAGTATCATTTCACTTTATTCTCACACCCCAAATGACTTCAAATATTTTCCTTTTTCTACTCATACTGACATTAATCCTTTAAGTATTCTGATTCTTTCTCTATAAATATTCCTCATTCTCATTCAATATTTTTCAGTACTTTTTTTTTTTTTTTTGATTACATATAAAAACAAAGTAAATGACATAGCATTGCACTTTTAGAACTAATAAATGACCCATAGTCAATTAAGTTCACCACCTTATATCTCCATAATCTAATTCCCAAATGAACTCCATGGTGCATTAAAGCTCAAACCCTTGCTACCTTCCTTCACATCACCTCTAACTCAGAAAAGTTGGGAGATATCTCAATATAATGCACACCAGAATGGACAATTTTCATATCATGGTTAATTTTTTTGGTGGCGCTTGGCATAGGTTATCTCTCCACTCAAACAGGGTAAAGAGAAAGAAATTGAATCCTCTTTAGAAAATTAGGTGAATAAGGCATTAATTCAAATGAAACAGGAAGACTCAACCCATTGCACAAGTTAATCTAAAATCTATCTCATCTAAGGGCAATAGGTTATTTGGAATTAGCTTTAGAGATTCTCTCTTAGTATAATAGGGTTTTCCCATTAATTCTAATAGCAACACTTGAAACTCATATTCCTCAAGGTTTGTCCTCGAGAAAAACATAAAAATATAAAAGATATAAAAGATGCGAAAAATTTAAAATTTTGAACATTTTTAAACTATTTAAACTGATGAAACATAAAATTGAAATGAAACATAAAATTGAAACATAAACCTCCCCCCCATACTTAAACTTTGCATTGTCCTCAATGTAAATAGAAATGTTCAGTATGAATAGGAAAATTTATAACAACTATAAAATAAAGTAAACTTCTCCTTCATATCAAGCATATGAATGTGATGCATGCTAAATAATGCATTGAACTCAGTATGATAAAGCATTTGAAATGCATGAGTAATGCTGTCAAAATTAAATACCAGTGCTATGCATCAATAAGATATGTTGAAAAGGGGGTGATATTTTCTCAAAACAAAGAAATAAAAATAGCGCTCCTATAGTGCTAAGCTTGTGGACTTGTAATGGCTCACAAGAAAACCAGGTGGTTTATAAATAGACACCACCAAACTATAGCCTCATTAGCTTAAGTCAAGTGGTGTTGCACATCCCCTCCATGAGCTGTATGCCCATCAGGTACACAGGGATTCTGTAAAGATTGGCTTGGAAGAACACCTTTGTTTCTTAGGTTTAGTGAATTCGATATTTGGTTCAATTGTTTTTCAATTCTTTCAATAGCTTGATCATGTGCAATAATTTGGGGATTCAATTTTAATGTTGAATCTACTTTTTGCAGTAAGTTTGATATTTGTTTCTCAAAAGTTTGATCATGAACAGATTGATTATGATTTACATTTAAAGAACTATTGTTCATTGCATTTTGTTCAATAAAAGGTTCTCCTATAGATAGAGGTGGTTGTTGGCCTAGATTTTTCCATGAAAAATTAGGATGGTTCCTCCACCTAAAATTATAAGTAGGATTGAAATTTGAGATGAATCCCTACACCAACTTGACATACAACATTTAAATGTAAAAGATGGTATACTTGTGTACTGTCATTAGATAAGCTTTAGCTGCCATCTCATGTTGTCATTTAATAGGTACATTTGTTTACAATAATACCACAACTGTAGTAAATGATATAACATTTTAGATTTCTTAAAAATGTGTAATGAAACAACCACAATCATATAGATTTTGAGCACAATACAACAGAGATATTCCAAAGGAAATAAAAACATTGCACATGTGTTCAACAGAGGAAAATTTTGAAGTAACCCACGACTGGGTTTGTGGGTAAACAAGTTTACTCTCGAATTAACATGTGGGTAAACAGGAAATATTACACACAGTGTTGCAGAGTATTTGCATAGGGAATTAACTCATGAAACCACACTGCAGAAGCAGACAAAGATAATTGATGAATAAGTTCAGTGCTGTAGCCTCCTTCAAACAGGTGGATCTTGTAATAATAAAGATCATCCCAAGCATAATAGATAAGAGTGTCTCCATTGATGAAATAGAAACCCTTGATTTTTCCTACAAAAGGAATGTCAGGAGTTTCCAGATTTTTCAGTTGCAATTCAATGTAGACTCGACTCCATTCCCAATTTTCAATGTCCTGTACTTTCCAAATTTCAAATTTCATATCATCATCCCACCATCTAATTAAACTTAGCGATTGAGGCCCTCCATTGATTCCTCCCAGTATAGCCAACTCAACTAAATCATAGAATGAACTTGACAGTACTCCCATAGGGTATGGAACGAGTAAGAGCCTCATTGATTCATCTTCAATATTGATGGCAATGACATTAATCTCATTAATAAATGTAGGGGTACAGTTTGTTATCAAGTAAATAACTCCCTTGATAATCACATGATTTTTGTTGTTTGTTGGTCTTCCTCCAAAATAAACTCTTCTGATAGGTTGCCATTGGTGTTTATCAAAATGATAAACCAACAAGTATTGCCAATCAGTCCACATTTAGGGTTCTTCCCAACAAAATAATTTGTGCATTATCCTTTTATCAGTACCCTTAAATGTCAAGATTGCACCTGAATCATGCATCACAAGTTTATCTCTGTTAGGGTTTGAGAGTATTAATTCTACATTCGTAGCAAGGTTCTTAATCCCAATATCAGATTTGTTATAAAATGGCTCTCCATAATATCTGTAAATAATTAGTCCACCATTACAACCTAAAATATTTTCAATTCCCTCTAGTGATGTAGGTTGAATGCCTGACTTAGAATCAATTCCATGGTACAAATTTCTTCTTGAACGTGCATCATATCAAATCACTCCACTTATTGTATTCCTCATTTTGTATGCTTAGTGGGAACAAAAGTAATGATCTGAAATGAATGCTCTAACACTTTTGCTAACACAACTTAGTTTGTAAATTTCTCTCGTTGGCAAATAGCTTAATATCTCGCACAAGATGTCTATAGGAATCTCCATCGCTCACTAAAATTCATTAAATTAGCACTTAAGCTCAACTCGACACATCTAATAATCATGAAGTAAATGCATAATGTAAGAGTATTAATATGATTGGAAATGACTGCATAATAAAATTTCTAAAGATCCTGTCTACTATAGTTTACCCTTGGACTAAGTTTGAGGGTAAAGGTGTTTACCCTCAAACTACCACGTGGGTAAACCCAAAAACTATTAAATACTTACGGATCTTACCATCCAACCGTCCAATTATCCGATTATCCTTATAAAAATCATTAAGGCCTTATTGTGCATTAACCCTTTTTCTCACAACCTACGTTCACAGTACTCTCCTCCTCCCACGATACATCATGGCTTCGACTGCCTCCCTCTACTCTAGCATCAAAGTATGCATGGATAAAGATGCTGAACTTTAGGAAGTTCAAGATGAATGCAGAAATGTGGCATAATGAAGGGCGGCGCAAGATCAAAGCCGTAATCAGGGAACAAGAATTGAAAATGGTAAGGGAAGATACCACTGATTGTTTGAAACAGAGTAGGGAGGCTGGTATCGTAGTGCCAACCTTCCTAAAGGAAAAGATAGCCACTCATATTGAGAGAGAGGTAGGGTAGGAGTAGTTAGCTCACCCTAATAATCGTTTGGCGCATGATTTGATGGGACGAAAATGTGTTTTCTGGTTCCATAGAGAAATGTTTTGCTTAGCCACCAATGGGTCTATTAAGATTAGAACTAGAACATATTTTTGCACTCTATGGCAAACAATAAGAACTTAGAGATCATTGTCCACTAAAGATTAGATAAGGTTGATTAAGTTTGATCAATTTGAATTGTTCTCATCCAGGTGGCATAACGATAGTTTAAAAAGAGATTATATTAAGGAGAAAATTTTAGATGATTTGAAATATCAATTGAAACATTTTAGAACCAAGGTTGAAATAGAATTTGTCACTCTCCCTATTGTAGTGGCACAAACTATTGATGATTACACTCAGCAAGCTTGGCAAGATGAGTGTGCAATTAGGCCCAAGAAAGTTTTGGATCAACAGATTATCTGAACCAAGGCTGAGTTATGGTTTGCAAAGGCTGTTTAGTCCATCATCTAGGACTTAGACAAAGATGCTTTAGTCACTGATGATGTGTATGCATGCCTCCCTGAAGATAGAGATGAAAGGGAGCAATATGAGTTCTACATGCAGATCTACCTCTCCCTCGGGGAAAGCTAAGAAGTGGCTGAGATTGCCTCTCAATGTGCCTTATATGAGTGGAGGTAGCACATTGTAGAGCAAGCTACCCATGCTGTAGAGATGGCAAAAGTTGAGGCCCTCCAAAAGGCAGTAGAAGTAAAAGTGAAAGAATAGCCTTGGGAGGCTGATTTTAGAGCATATAGTGCTATGATGGCAGGTCCATCTGAGTCACAAGAGGTTGAGAAAGTAGTTGAAACACCTCAACTTCGTGTGAGTAGTGAAGAATGGATAGAAACAGACTCTAAAGATGAAGAAGAAGAAGAAGAAGAAAAACAAGAACAACAAGCACTACTACCAGCAATACCAACACCAACACTACAGCAAGTACCAACACCACCACCACAGCAACAACAAGTACAACAAGAAGAAGAGGAAGAGGAAGACATTCCAATTGTTGGACAGGAGGGAGGGAAAATGGAGAGTAGTGATGATGAACTCACCCTGAAGGAGTTAATTCATCAATACAGAGTGGCCAACCCTCCTCTCATAGAATCACAAGTCCACAAGGAGGCTCCTCAAGTTGAAGAAGTGGGGCATCAATTGGAGATGCACGTATACTTAAGGTTTTAAGTTTAATATTTGGTTGTTTTTGTTTTCTTTTAATTTCTCCCTTTTTAGTGATTTAAAGTGTGATTTTGTTAAATTCAGGAGGAAGGATCTACTGTTGGAGCAGTAGTTCCATTTTTGAAACTCCAAGATAGTGAAGGGGTGAATCAAACCATCCTTGAAGCCATTCAGTTTGCTTCAGAGGAGGGTTAGGTAATAATTAAAATTACATTCCCTTCAAGTTTGTTTTAGGTTTTTATAGTTTTTACTTCTTCTTTTTGGTTTTTATATATGCATGTATTTATATGTTTTTCCCCTTTCTCTCTTTTATTTTTTTTAGTGTGAGCTAACTTCCTCAGAGAAGGAAGGAGAAGAAGAAAAAGAAGGACAAGAGGAAGAGGAGAGAGCTACTGTCAGTCCTCTAGCCTCAAGTCCAATGCAGGTGGATCTAGAATTAGGGCAGACAGAGATTTCAGCCGAGCAACAACCAAGATTTGATTGAGAAGAAAATAGAGCCTTAGTGATCTATTCTCCACCAACTGAGCCACACATAGCTACTGTTGACCCCATGCTTAAAGGGGGGATGGATCCGGCTTGTCGCCGGCAAGCCGCTTCAAGGAAGTGGCACCCAGACCCCCAAAAACCCACATTTGGTAAAAAGTTGGGGGGGATGGAGCCGGCTTGCCGCTTCAAGGAAGCGGCACCCGGACCTCAAAAACCCACATTTGGTAAAAAGTTGGGGGGATGGAGCCGGCTTGCCAGCCGTTTCAAGGAAGCGGCACCTGGACACCCAAAAACCCACATTTGGTGAAAAGTTGGGGGGATGGAGCCGGCTTGCCGTCGGCAAGCCGTTTAAAGGAAGCGGCACCCGAATCCCAAAAACCACATTTTCGTGCGAATGTTCGGGGGACCAGCCGGCTTCCGCCTGCCACGTAGCGGTTGTTGGTTGGCTACTCAAGAAGGCAGGCCGAATCAATTTGAGAAATACGCTGGGATTTAACCACGTAAATCTCGTAAATTCGTCAATTACGCGGACCGTGTAATCAAACCTGAATCACGCCGCCTTCCATCTTTGGGTGCCCCCAAAGAAGGAAGGCAACCCCTTATAAAAGGAGAGCCCCCCCCCCCCCACCACATGGAGGGAGGCTAGAATTTGAAGAGGAAGGATTTTCGAAAGGCGGGATTTTCTAGGAAGAAGGCTGACACCCTCCGGAGAAGCAACCGTCCACTGGTTCCAAAGGAGGAGAGTAGCTCGGGGCCCCAACGCCTTTTCGCCGTGCCAGAGCGAGGACTTCCGATCCCCGTCGATGACCCCCCTACAGGAAAGTCCTTCCACCCTCACCGTTTTATGTATGTTTTTACGACGCTTCGTCGAGCCCCGACCGCATAACGCCTTCCCTGTGCAAGGGAATGGTTGAAGGACGGACCTGGGTATCATTCCTTCGGAAACACGTTCGAAGGTACTGGTGGCTGCCCTCCTGGCCGGGTTAATCCACCCAGCCCGGTCGAGCTCAGTTCACTCATGACCCTTCTGTCAGGTCTTTTTACTTGGAAACTCCAAGTTTCCCAGCAGGCTTTACGAAGTTTCATCTGACCTCCACAAGTCCTTCTTGGGGTCCGAGAAAGATTTCCGGGACGACGCCACCGGCAAGGATGTCGGCGGCGGTCATTCGGGTGTACGAACACGTACAACCCGACGGTCCTAGTACATTTTTCCGGGAGACGTAAGTCTACTCTCCCGATGCCCCAAAAATGTTTCCGGGATGACGCCACCGGCAATGATGCCGGCGGTGGCCGTTCGGGTGTACGAACACGTACGACCCAACAGTGTCCACTTCTTTTCCGGGAGGCGTAAGCCAACCCTCTCGATACTCCGGAAAGATTTTCGGGATGACGCCACTGGTAAGGACACCGGTGGTGGCCGTTCGGGTGTACGAAACTTACAACCCGGCGGTTTTCGTTTCCCCGGGAAATATAAGTCCTCCGTTAAATCCCATGCTTTTACAGACATCAAGAGGAAAAGGGGTGGTGAAACAGCCGGCAAGCCGCCGGCTGGCCGGTTCAAGGAACCGGCCCCCATTTCCCCAAAACCCCCATGGGTGCGCATGGATGGGGGAAACAGCTGGCAAGCCGCTGGCTGGCCAGTTCAAGGAACCGGCCCCCGTTTCCCCAAAACCCCCATGGGTGCGCATGGAAGGGGGAAACAGCTGGCAAGCTGTCGGCTGGCCGGTTCAAGGAACCGGCCCCCGTTTCCCCAAAACCCACATGGGTGCGCATGGAGGGGGGGAAACAGCTGGCAAGCCGTCGGCTGGCCGGATCAAGGAACTGGCCCCCATTTCCCCAAAA